>SNQJ01S0068629.1:63956-75606 GCA_010110895.2 Picea sitchensis | reverse complement strand
TTTTCTGTCATTGTTTAGTTATCTTCGTTCATCATGGTTTCTTGATTTCTTCTATTATTTCCATTATATTTCTGCTCTTTTTTTCATTATGAATCTAACAAATTTTTTATCTTTTCTTGTGCTTTATTTATTTTCATGGCACCTAATTGATGTTTGATTACACCTCATAGTTGCTCATGACAGTGATCCATGAGCGACTCAAAAACTTAAGAAATATTAGAATCATATTATCTCATCGATCCCATAGGAACATAGATGATAAGAAAACTCTATGATTCTCTAAAGAGCATGTAGAAGAGACTCACCCAAGAAAGTGGTATGAAGGGTTTAGTGTCTCATCTCCACACCTCCATGTATAATGCGACTTCTTCCATCACATTTGAGCATAATGAGTGGATTTATAACATCTGAAGCATTGTAATGATTTTGAACAACTTCACTTAATGTCGTGGTTTGAGAGGAAGTAGAGTTGCTAATATACATATTTAAAATGCAAGCATCAAGTTTCACGTTTATTTTACAAGGCCGAGTTGGGTTTCCCACGAGTTCATCGAATCTAGACATTCTCACTTCCTTTTAAGACCATATTACAAAGTTTGAATGGTTGGGCATGATGAGATCTAGCCACTCTACTGGTTGATTCGACGTTGAAAAATGCCAATCTAAACTTATTTGATATTTTATAGATTGAATCTCCTCGCGATGGTGCAAATTCAAATATCTTTAAACACAATCTCAGATTTCCCTATGCATTATTTGGATAAAAATTCATGCAATATGAACTTTTCGATCTACATATAAATGAAACCTGCATCATGAGTAAGTGCAAAGCTTCTTTAGTCCCCCATTTGTGCTAGCTTTATCCCTGGTCATTGTTCGTACTATTTTTTGCAATATCGCCCACAGAGTCAAACCCGTGACTGTTTTCCCACGAAATGTTGGAAAACAAAATGGAAAAATTCTTCTTCATGTTCAAATATGTTATTTTTTGTAATATTTTAAGAGAACTATAGAAATAGTACATGCTTATAATGTATGGAGAAACAAACAATATATTTCACTAAGAAAAAATGGGCAATCTTGGTAGATAATCATAGAAGCTTTCATTAGAAAAATCCATGTTGAAAATGTCTGATAATTTTTAGGTTGAAGCTTTTGTTAAAATATTTGTAAAAAGGTATAATTGAAGATTTAGTTGCTAAAATTCTTAGTAAGAGGCCTTGAATGTTTTCAGCGAACAATGAATGCATTCTAAGTTTGGAATGAAATTGAAGACAAAGGTGACAATCTTATTAGCCAATAATTTTATGCTCTTCAGTATTAAAGAGCGAGTTGTAATGATTATAAAAAAATATTTTTCTTCTTTTTTCCCTGTCTTAAACATGTCCTAAAATTGGAATAAGGAGGTTTAAGGATGATTATGCTTGTGGATGGTGGCTATTCTTTTGGATGATTTATGATGTTTTATGTCTAGTTTTGACACAATTGCAATTTATTATTTGACCATACATACATGAAGTACACAACAAGCACACTTAAATTAATGTTAATTAGACATAAGTAATCAAGCAAATGCAAATATATCAAGTTTTCAATCACATCAATATTCAATGATAAGTCTACAATAGCATTAATTCTAGTTTACATCAATTCAACTTCAAAATCAATACAATTTTGAGAAATATAATTGCAATAGTTCCTTTGTAAGTATGAAATCAAATTTACATTGAATTGCATTGTACTTATTGGGTGCATTCTCGATTTGGACTCGACATGAAGAATTTATTGAGTCATTGCATTTATGAGTCTACAATGAATGAATGAGTCGTTGAATTGTATAAAGGGAAGATTAGCAAGAGGCTCATTTTTGTTGTCAAATCAATTGTAATCTAGACCTACATGCATAAGGAGACACCATTTAGTTTTTCAAATGAAGTGAAGTATCAAATTGTTAGAGTTACTAAATACTCTAATAATTAACACTGAAGATAACACAATATCCATTCACAAAGATACTCTCAAATAAGTGTTAATTTGTTTGCAAGTGATGCAAGCTAAAATTATACTTCTTCAAACTCGGAATCAACTTCTTCATAATAAAATCCATTGGTGCAAGTGATAGAAAAAATTTTAACTTTCTTATGAGTTCTGAAAACTTTGTCTCTATGTCTATGTGCCACTTCTAGTACATATTGTTTTTTTCTTAGATCTATGTCACACTAGAATTCTAGAAAAAATGGTAATTCCAATTCTAAACCTTCTCAATCTATAGGATTTAGATTTTTCCTTTGAATCAATGTGGGAACGTAAAATCTCTACAATGATTTGTTGTCATGGATATCCATAGAATCATCTCTCCATGACTGGCCTTAAATAGGAAAAAGGGGAAAATATAAACAATTCATATATATGGAGAGACCACAATACAAGTTTGTGTTTTATAATCTTTAACCACAAGGTATGGATTTTATTCTATTCAAGCTAGAACAACAATACTTACAAATATCCATCATAATCTGGGTTTGATTTGTCACCATTGAATCAACACAATCGTTACGCCAATGATCTAATTCAAGTTCAAATAGTGAGGGAATAATCCTTGCATCCACTAGATATGAAGTTCAATTTCTTTAAAGAAGAAATAATACCTACACGTATCCTATGTTACAACAAAAAAAATTTAAACCACGAGTCAAGAAATAGTGGGGACCAAATGACCTACGGCCCTGTCAAGCACACATTCTAACCATTAGATCATCTTGGAAGGGAGATGAGAAGAATACCAATACTCATATATTTTCCATGTATTATAATTCGTACAACTAAAAATCTCTCCTATTACAAAGCTTGAATTGTGCATAAATAGTAATCCACTAAGGATGGATCGAATCAAATATTATTAAGTATCAATCTTAACAAATAAAAAAAATCAAATTAATCTTTGTTGTAAACAACAATTACATTTTAATCATGGACAAAATCCCTTATTCAAACTAATCCTATCCTCTACATCCTAGATTAAGTTTGATCCATATTATTTTGAGAATGACATGAATGCAAAAATATAACAGAGATATAACAAAGAAATACATAGAGATATTGCAAGGAACACAGTAATATAGTAAAACTCATATTCTATTAATTATTGTTTGGAATACAAAAGACTATAAAAGAAAAGTACGCAAGTCGGCTAGAATTGTTGCAACTTATCTTTGAAGAGATATGTGTCGGCTACGCTCATTCGCAAGAAGCTAATTACATTGTGGACCCAAAGGGATTTTTTAACATAAAGCATAAATGAGGAAACCCTAAACATCCAAATCCCTAACCCCGGAAGATGAAACGCCAAAAGGTTTGTGGGCCCAGATGGGAGTAGTTGATATGTAAAGTTTCCTAGGGCATAAATTTTGTTGGATTACTGAGAGGGGGTGTGAATCAATAGTGAACAATTTATACCACTTTTTAATCATTTTAACCATAATGTATATTCTTTTAACTTATTAAACAATGTTCATCAGTTCATCATCAATATATTATTTCATCATAAACATTAACATCCATCAGTGAATGATGAACAATAATAGACACATCCACACAATATATAGTACACCAATATTTTACGTGGAAACCCAATGCAAGAGAAAACCATGGAATTATTTTCTTATATGTCAAATAATCACATTCAACGAAGCACCAACTTCCATTTCTCTGGCTCCAACCAAAAGGAGGCTCCAACCCTTTTTGTTCTCCGACTCCAATCAGAAGGTGGATACAACCACCTAATTCTCTGGCTCCAACCCCTTAATTCTCAAGATCCAACCTGAAGGAAGCTCCAACTCCATGTTTCTCTACCTCCAACCACCTATCCTTGCCCCGTCCTACCACCCTGAAATATAAATGCCAAATGTAGAAAACATTCACTGTCACAATAACATGTACCAACCTATACCAATAACATGTCACAACCTGTACCAACAACTTGTACAACCAACATGTCACAACATGTATCAATCAACCAGTACAACCAATCTATCACAACATGTATCAATCAACCTGTACTATCAACCATGTACATCAACCTGTCATAACCTATATCAATCAACCTGTACAACCAACCTGTCACAACCTGTATCAATCAACCTGCACCAATCAACCTATACTATCAACCATGTACATCAACCTGTCAAAATCTGTATCAATTAACATGTAACAATCAACCTGTACTATCAACCATGTACATCAACCTGTCACAACCTATATCAATCAACCTGTACAACCAACCTGTCACAACATGTATCAATCAACCTGTACCAATCAACTTGTACTATCAACCATGTACATCAACCTGTCACAATATGTATCAATTAACATGTACTATCATCCATGTACATTAATCATTCACACAACTTGTACCATCACAAGCGCACCAACTATGCACAACACATCCTATCACGACAACCTGTCACATTAACCTCATCAACCAAATCATATCTACTCACCAAGATCAATCAACATGAAAACTCTCAATTATATGCACACTATCACCAAGATGTGCATCACCCAATACTACTCACAAACATCAACAAGATGTACCAAGATCAAGATTTGTTTCTAAAAGTATACCAAGTCATATGTGTCACATCATCCATAAACTATGTACTAACAATACTGCTAGAAAGTGCCTCTAGCAATGTACCAAACATGTACCAATCATGTGTCACCAACACTACTAGCAAGTGCCTCTAACAATTCACCAAACATGTACCAATCATGTGTCAATCAACAAGCCAAACTATGAATCATCAAGACATATCAACATCACCATACCATACATCAACTATATGTCTCAACATGTACCCAACAATACATCAATCAAATATCAAAGACATACACCAAGATATCCAACAATTATTCCTCTAACAATACATCACACTACCATAAGCCAAATACCATAAATCCTTACACAATACCATGTGCCAATAATCTGTAGTCAACTTGTACCAATAACCTATAATCAACCTTTACCAATAACGTGTACCAACATATACCAACAACCTGTACCAAGAATCTCCTCAATTGTTTAGATATGATAATATATATCTCATACTCAATATCACTCAAACCATGCACATCTATGTAGCTCTAGTCATGTTCCATACATGTGCATACAATAATAATAATGTGTAATAAACCCTCACATGCACTAGACATCAAAGCCTCACTAATATGTAGCCTCAAACTAAACCAACAACTTTAGTAACACTTCACAACCAAAATCCATCAACCATATACCACAAAAACCCTCAGCCATGTACCAATAAATACAACATATGTCTCAATACTCAACCCAACGAGATATACTAATAATATATACCATACATATCAGCACTATATTTCTGTAAATCTAATTTATACAGTAAGTGTCATACAACCTGTTGTTCTAGAGTTTATACTCAAGGCTTGGGAGTATAAATTCTAGGCATCTTCATACCTCAAGGCTGAGTATAAATCTTAGGTGCATCCAAAAGAGGGCTTTATGATAGTTAAGAAGAAACAACCTTTGAAAGAAAAGAGCTATGGCTTGATTTTAATTTTTTCTTGTCTTAGCTTCCAATTGTTCCCTGATATCATGTCCTCGCTAATGGTACACTCCATGATCGCCTGGGTGTTCAACTCCTGTAGTGCTTTTAAGATGGTATTGAAAAGGTTTAAGTCAATACCGTCGATTCAGAGACCGGGTTCACTTGGGTTGTCTCATAATTGGTACATTCATGGAGGAAGAAAGTTTCAAGGATTATTTGCTTCCTTTTAGATTGTATGATAAAATTTCCCAAATATTGAATTAATAGCATGGAAAAATCAAAGGTCGTTTCCTGTATCTAAGTTAAACTGGAAACCATGCATGAAATGAAAGAAACATAAGTTAAGGAAACACCGTGAGGCTTCGATCATGGAAGAATCTCACACTATGACAGAAGAATAAAAGATAAGGAAAAACTATAATGAAGCATCAGATATAATAGTCTAAATCATTCACAAGTTCTAGGTACATGATAATGACACAGAGGAAAACTGTAAACAATGATCAATAATGAAAATTCATTCACTATAGTAGAAGTTGCACTAAATTGTAGCTATGCATTCATCAAAGATACATAAGAAATGAAGTTATATATGAAAAGTGTGAGCACATAACTCATCTTGACTCTGGAACTAATCTTTGACTTGCATTTAGACACTTGCAAATGATAGTTTTTATGTTACAATCACACCAAAAAAGCCAGCCTTATGTGTATCTTTCAAAAATGTATTTATACAAAGAACATCATCAACCCTAGATGGTTGGTATCCTCCTAGGTGCTATGGTTACAGAATATGAAATTCGAACCGTTTTGCTCAGTTACTTTTTACTTTTGGCCAGTTGTACAAGAATGAGCACAAATGCGTTACTTCAACATTTCTTTGAAATGTTTCCTTCACTCAGTCCCGAACATACGACGCACCTGTCTACAAACTGCATCATAATTCTGGAAGGTTCTGACATATTGTTTGCTTCAAACATATATAATTTCCTCTGAATTTGGGGCAGCTTGTCTTCAATCTTTCTCTTGCCAAACTTTGTCGACTGCAACTGTAAATTCGGCTTTATTAACCACTTATCTATTTGGGTGATGTCGAGTTGTTTCAATTGTGAAATATCGAGTTGGGCTTCACTCCAACTTTCCTTGATATGCAGTTGATGCCTTACAATATTTATATGTCCTAATAGCTCAGGACAATCACCTTTACCAATGCCCAGTGTTTTTGTATCTAGTTGATCAAACAATTCTTCACATTCTTTCTTGACTTCTCTTGCCATTTTCCTTCTTTCAGAAATATGGTTCTCCCATAATTTTAACATGATGTCTCCCCTAATTTGTTCTTCTAAAGTCATCTTTGGGATTGTTGGTGCTTCCTCTCTGGCTGAAAACACTACTTCCTTTTGAAAAGAAACATGAGCTATTGTGGCCTCTTTTTCCTTTAAACTAATGTTATCTAGTGAGTGGTTTATTTCCAGGAAGTAATTTTGGATGATTTCTATTTTGGAAAACATGTCCTGTTTTTTTGCTTGCAGTTTCTCATGTACCTCTAGTACTTGGGCTTGAAATGTTGCTATATTCACAAATTGTCCTTCAATAGACTTCAACTCAGCCTATAGTCCTCTCACTAACTCTTCCTATCGAATAACCTGTACCTGACTCACTTGCATCTGCTTCTTTGCTTCATCCAAAGTAGACTTCAACAATTGCATTTCCTTTTTGTCCACAGTTCGGGCATGTTCAACCCTTTGATCTACCTCCTCTTGAATATTATTCTGTGTTCTTTACTTGGTTCTGCAACTGGGCTATCATTTGATTTTTTTGTTTCAGCTTTGCTCTGAGGGATTCAACTGAAAACAAATTGGTCGTCGCCAAAGATCCCATAGAGCTTGCTACTTCTGTGGCGAAGTCCTCCTCTTCTAGGTTTTTCCCATCTACGATCACTATGTGTTTCTTCACCATTGTTCCTTCTCTCATATGCATTTCCTATTTTAATACTTCCTTCCTCTTCTTACTGAAAAAGTAGTCAAAGGAGGGTATCTCTTCTCTAGAGATAGGAGTAAGGTCACTTGCATTTATGAATTGCAAAAGGGGGTTTCAAAAAGTTGATTGTATAGGAGTTAATGATGAAATAGGGCTGCCCAATTCTGAAGATGGAGTTTCTCCTGTTGTTTTGGGGATATCAACAGGGATAGTCAATAATGAAGGTGGAATCATTTGATTCTATTTTGAAGGAGTCTCGGATTTAGAAATTGTTTTAGACCCTGGATTATTTGATTGTGAAGTTTATGCCTTTTGTGAAGACGCTTCAGTCTCCTTCAAGTTTTCTTTTGCAGTCTCTTTATCATGAGCCTGTGATTCGAAACCTGGGGGAGTATTTTCTTGAGCTGGGGGAGGGGTTGTTGATTCTCCCTGTAGTATCTTCGGCAAACCAACTCGCCCGTGCTTCTGGAAAGTCAGAAATTTGGTCTGTAGGTCGGGTGATAATGTTTGAACTCTGTCTAATACTTCTTCATAGGTCTTGGCTCCCTTGAACATGTCATCGCAGGGAGAAACCTCATGTTCGTACATTTTCATGTTGTAGTGAGTAAGGTGATTTCCTACAAGTTGATAAGGGTCGTGTTTTCTGAGTTCAAGGTCTACTAATTTGATGTCATCCAATGCTACAGCTTCAACCTTGGAATGACCAAAGTTAAGCAGTGAAAACTTCCCAATCTGTACAAGAAAAATAAGCCAGAACTTCTTCTGAGATGCTCTCAATTCGGTGTCGATACCACCAGTTACTATTTGGTAGGCACCTTCCTGCACACCAGTCTGTCGGGGAGGAATTTCAGAAGTGCGTGAGGAGGAATCGAGCACCCGAAAACTGTGACATAGGAGAAACTCGCTTCTATAAACCAATATGCAATCACTTTGAGGTTTCCCACGATTAACTTTGAAATACGCGGGGATGCATAACCATACAAAATTTGGTGCAAAGGTATCTCCATGTGGTGACAGATTTTGTAAAACAAGTCTTTAACATTCTCCTCCAATAGCTTAGAATGATAAACATGAATAGGCTCCTCACAAGCTGGGTTCCAGTTCCAGCTCATCAAAGGGAATGGAGTCATGTAGTAAACTGCATCCATAATATAGGTGGACATATAAAAATATGCAGGTCGGCCTTTTGACTTAGCTGTTTGGTACTCTGCAACCTCACTAGCTAGATTGTCGGATAAAATTTTGCACCGGTTAAAACTATAACCCTCGGCTACTTCGTGTATAAGTGGCACCCATTCTGCCAGAAAATGGGTAGGGCTCTTCCTCCCGAAGAGTCTACATAGAATAAGGGCTATATAAACTATGCATTCGTTTAACGAAGTTGTGGCATAGCTGCCATGGGTATCAGCTGTAAACCTCACTGAAATTCCCCACCAGTCTTTGATTATATTTGGATATGTTTGATCGAATTCTGTGCACTCCTTTCTTTAAAATTATGCTACGAATTCGACATTATAAATGTATTTAGAAGTGGGGGATAGTTTGTACATTACTTGGTTGTGCTCAGGTCTGAACGAACCGATGATGACCCCTTGGTTTTTTTGAATGCTCCTTGTCAGAACATTGATTTTCTTTAAAGACCAGCATACCATGTCATTATACGGCATGAGTCTTGGTTGTGTGTCTATTTTGTGCAGCTCAGACTCGGCTATGTCTCTAATTTTATTTTCAGTCCTTCCATTCTCGAAATCGTCGGGGCAATTCCTAATCTCATAGTCCAAATTATCAAAAATCTGCCTCTGAGATTTGATTGAATCCACAACATGTGGCATAGTGTTTGATACCACATCTCCATCTGGATTTGAGCTTCCACCTGCTTCTTCACTCTTATTAAGCGCTTTTATGGGTTCCATGGTGTCTGTGCTAAATAAAAACCTGTTGCGGAGAAGAAATGTGTGAGGTCTTCTAAATATAACTCGCTCCTAGTCTGAAAGTAAGAATGAAATTTGAAATAACATACCTTTATCTACCTTTAACTCATCTTAAATTTATCGTACCGATGCAGACGATAAGAATTAAATGCTTTAATGGAGATGGTACGCCTAGAGATACGCACTCTATGTTCAAAATATCTTCATTAATCCGTTATAGAGACTTCCACATATCGACGATTCAACACTGGGATTTCGAAAGGAATGTCATTGAAAACTCTCGAATAGCGAAACGCAAACAACTATTAATTATCATTAATCCCGCTTTAAAGTTAATTTAATCCGTGTTTAAGCGCTTAATTCTTTCGGGTTTTCGTGTTTTGGAGTTTCGAGCATCGTGTCCCTAAGAGGTATGACACAAGAAAATCCCGAATCACAAACCCATGACGGGATTTATTTAGGCACTAACCACTTGTCTTAACCTTTTAATTAATCGCAAATCAGAGATTAGTCTTTACTTTTCAGGAAATGGAGTATCGAGACTTTGATAACTTTTGACACGAGAAATCTCGAATCGCGAAATCGTGATGGGATTTATTAACTGTCAATCAATTTTAGCTCCTAATTAAGCATGATTAGACTGTAAGCTTTCGGGGTTTTGGATATCGCGAACTCAAAGTTTATAGCATGTGAGAATCCCGAATCGCGAAATCGCGATGGGATTTATTAAAACCCTTTTTAAATTCTTTAATAAACATGGCACTAGCTTTTAACACTTCTGTGAATTTGGGAATCAGTGACTTGAGGAGGCATTTTACATTGATTGATTGTATTTTATGAACTGCCGACTCCCGAAAATTCAAAATAAGATTTCATTTAAGATTGATTTGTTGATAGAAAGGTAGCTCCATAATAGACCATTTAGGTAAAAGAATGTTCCCTTTAGTCTTAAGTTTAAAAAAGGATAATGTTCCAACACAACCAACAACCTCTCTAGGGAAAATCCTCAAACCCCCATAACCATATCTCATGTAGACAACAATATCCAACTACACATAAAGATATGACACACCTTTTGAACATGTAGATAGATTTGTTGTATCTGATCACTGTAGACCTTCCTGGGAGCTTTCTTTCAGACTCTACCGACCTGGCATCCTCATACACTCAATTTTTCATGGATTTTACATAGGTACACGACTTTTTCTTTTGCAGCATGTGTATGTATGTGTGTTAGGGACTTAACCCCTCATGTAGGTAGAATAATATAATTCCATGTAATAAAGGTCAATATTAATAAGGCCTAGCAATAAGGAAGAATAATTCCAATGTAAGAAGACCTAATATAAGCTTCTGCTTCTAGAAGGATCTTCCTCTAAACGGTTCTTTTGATAGACATATTTAGTATAAATAGGATTCGAGGATATGATAATTTTTGTCTTGGATATTATTGTAATAGAGCTCTTCTCTGTAGAGGTTGCCCCCTCGAAGAGGCAAGTGAGCATTGCTCTCGGTAATCAAAGTGTTATTTCTGGTGTTATTTTGTTATCATTTTGGTATTATCGTCGTGTTGTTCTAGTTATATTGTTGTTCATATGCCATTTCTAGCTATTTATTTCTATTCTGCATACCTTTTATATCTAGAATATTAAAAGTGGTATCAGAGCACCTTCCTCTGCAAAACATTGTGGGTTAATTTTTTTTCAGGGTAGAGATGTATTCTGGCATCTTTAAGCTATAGAGATCTGTCGTTACGCGCATAAACCCGCGGTTGGGGTTTCATACACGCAGGAAATACAAGTGGTACTTAAGCGCACATCTGTTGGCCACCCTTGTAACCTGTATTGGTACCCCTTCGAGTGGTAGTGCATCAGACAACACCTTTATACGGATCATCCTAGATCTCTTGAAGCCCTCCATAGATAAATTGATTGGCCACCTAAATGCTATAGTGCCACCGAGAATAACACTCGGGAATATACTCTCTAGTACTTGGGTAGTCAGGTAGTACGGCTAAGGGTATTGTCTAGCCTCCTTAGTTGGTTCCCTGAGATATTGGGCCGAGTACTACTGTTGGACCCTGCATGTATATCAGAGAGCTATAGCACAGGGAAAACACTTGTATGTAGAACCCTTGAATACCTAACCCTTGGGATG
>SNQJ01S0068629.1:36086-52754 GCA_010110895.2 Picea sitchensis | reverse complement strand
GTGCATGGTGTATTATGGTGTATTGGTGTAACTCTTATACTATTGTTCATTGCTCATTGGATATAGTTGAATGGTTTAAGTATAAGTTGAAAAAGGTTTTAAATTGTACTTGATACTGATTCACTCCCCTCTCAGTATCAACATTCATTGGGTTGTGCATGATGAAGGGGAAAGAGAGATGGAAATTAAGATTGATGTGTGGGTGGGAAAACCTGAGAGATAATTAGCCAATTGTTGCGTGTTTTAGATTTGTCCTAGGAATATTTCTTGTGGATTCATAGCCCTAGCTCAGGGGTGACCTACTATTGAGAATTGGAGCAGTATTGTCTATGGTTTGGAGGAACGTCCTTGGTCTGCATCCAGTTGGTGATGGTTTTATTAAATATTAATGCTCTCTTTGTATTTTTTGCATAATTTATATTCCATTGTGTATATTTATCTCTTGGATCTATTTTCATGTGCATGTTTGCTAGTTATTGTTGTGCATGGCATGTTGTTCCTTTCTTGGATGGTTTGGCATGAATCTTGATTATTTCATGTGCAGTTATTGAAATATTTCATGATTGATTTAGAATTAATTATTACCAGAATTCAAGATCATTTTTGAAGTGCATTTTTGAGTTAGCGTGCCTAGCCTGTTGGTGGTTGGGTACATTACAGATTGGTATCAAAGATTTTGGTTGAAACATCGGACTGGTATGGGCCAGAACAAGTGAAAATTTGAGAATTTCGTTGTGTCATACTTTGATCTAAGAGAAATTGGGAGAAAAAGGAAATATTACAGAGAAAGATCCACGATTTCATGGGAATATTCGAGTTTTAAATAATCTGTATTGTCTAAGAAATTTAATAGATTCGATATGTAGAGTTGTAGAGTCGAATTCAACCTTGAAAGGTCGAAATTTTTCTATTTTAATGGTCATTGTAGTGCGGGGAAGAGTTCAAAGAATCGACGATCGAGATCGTATTTGATCTCAAGATCGACAGCCAAGATCATATTCGATCTCGAGATATACGAACTAGATTCCTCCTTGAAAAAATTTAAAATCCCAATTTTTTCAAAGTTTAACAAAGTTACCATATAAACAATTGAGATTCATTTCGGTGGTTTGAAAATGAGGTAGATAAATGGTCCAGATTCGTCAAGATTTTTTTTTTTAATTTCTAAGTGTTGAAATTCTCCAACAGAAACCTTCGATCACTGATGGCCAATGGTCGGGGGTCGCAGAACTTGATGAATTTTTCAGTTTGTCAGTAGAAATATCCAATCACTAACGACCGATGGTCAGGGATCAACGATTTTGGAAAAGTGTTGAAGTTCTCCAATAGAAATCGTCGATGAATGATGGTCGGGGATTAGTGAGTTTGGTGAAGTGTTGAATTTGGGCCAAGAGACATCTCTAATCACCGACATCCAATGGTTGGGGATCAACATGTTTTGGTGAAGTGTTGAATTTTATCCAAGAGACATCTCCAATCATCGGAAGCCAATGGTTTGGGATCGATAAGTTTTGGAGAATTATTGAAGTTCGGCCAACGAGCATCTAAGATTGTCGATGGCCAATGGATCAGGGATCAATATATTTAGTGTGAAGTTTAGATTCCTCCAATAGAAACTCTCGATGGTCGATGGAGAAAGGATGGTGATGATGTGTCACGTCACAGTCAACATCCATGTGTCATGCCACATCAGCACCCATGCATCCAGCCACATCAACTCGATTGATGCCTTAGGATGAGATGTCATTTCAGGTCATCATCCACGTTTCATGCCATGTTGGCATAGTTTTCATGTTAAGGGATGGCCAATCACCGATGGTCTGGGTTCAGTGAGATTTGTGAACCATATTGGTTTGTCAAGGAAGATGATCGATGGTCAATGGTCGGTGATCATACATCAGTGAGATTTGTGGGAGACTTTTGGTTTGCAAAGAAAAATGATCGATGGTCGGTGATCGGGCAATGGGATTGTGCCACCCAAGAGAAAGTCAACCTAGGGCGCACATCTAAGCCCAACTAAGCTCAACCCAGTTCATATTTTAATGTGTTAGAGATAATCCTATGTAAATAAGTGGGTCCCTTATTATCAAAAGGGAACTGGCCTCTAATACAAACATCTTTCCATTTTCCAAAAGCTATCTGCCTCATTTCATTTTGTTGTCTGAAAGTTACATTGTTAGTGTTGCTTCTTTTCTGCATCTGGGTCGTTCTCAGAAAATCCAATGTGCCTTTCCTCATGGATGCACCTTGCCTAATCCATTTTGAATGATTCCACCTCTGAGAGATAGTCTATCCCTTTGGCTAGTCACTCTCATGGGTGGCATTCTGTTTTCTGCAAGCTATCCAAGGCAAGAAGAAGGGTGCACTATCTGGGTTTTGCACCCTTGTTGGGTTTTCGAATTGTCGAGATGAATCAAGTGCGCCCTCCTCAATGGATGCATTGAGCATCTCCCTTTGATCCTCAGGGATTCAACTGAGATAGTCTATCCCTTTGGCTACTCTCAGTCCATCCCAACACTATATATACCTTGTTTTTCCTCCCTGAACGAATGGGACACTCCATCTCAGAAATGTGCCCTTGCTGGGCTTTTGGGAAACTGTCGAAAAATGTTTAGATCTGCAATCAATTCCACTTGATCTCCTCCTCAGGTATATCAATTGGTATCAAAGCTTCAAGATCCAAGGAGAAGCTTCAGATCTTGAGTATGAGCCCAAATTTTTTTAAGTTTTCATGATTTTCAGTCCAGATCACACCCTCCTCAAGGTTTCTGTATCAGTGTCATTGGATGCACAGGTCTCCTGGCCCAAGGGGCGCACAGATCTCCACCACCAAGAGAGGAGTTTCACAGATGTATTTGCCCATAGATCTCTCCCTCTAGTTCATCTCTCCCCCTTTGCTCCAAGGTATTGCGCACTTTGTTCCCATAACAGAACTTGACCCAGATTTCATTTCTCAGCCAAGTTGTCTTGAATCCTTCAATTTTCCTCAAGATGCCTACTAGAAAATATCCCTTGGCAGTAGAATCAAACTCCAATACCTCAAATCCCATACAAAACCTTGCCTCTTTCCTCAATGAGTTACCGAGAATGCAACAGCAAAATAATCCAAATCCATTCTGGTTGGATACTCGAATACAACTCCCTGAGTTTGTTGGTCAAGGAAATGGAGAAGTTGTTGATTCATGGATCCATAGTCTTTCCACATATTTAAATACTTTCCCAAGCCTCGCCGAGGAAAGAAAGCTTCATATTTCAGCCTTGCAGTTGGAAGGAATTGCACAAAAATGGTGGGATACAGAGCAAGAAAAGACCACATTCGTGGTAGAGCTTGGGGATGTTCCAGGATCCTCTACCTCTCCAACACTCAGAAGTTCGGATCAACTTTGTGAAGCCTTGAGAAATTGTTTCTACCCACCCAGGTACCTACAATATTTATGGATTAGATGGAACCAACTCCACCAACTCCCTACACAAGGAGTGAAACCATACATCAACTACTTCTCCAAGATGTGCTTGTTGCTCCACATTCCATATCCAGAAGAGGTATTAATACTTAATTTTATTTATGGGTTATTGGTTTAGTTCCGTAGGGAAGTAGAGTTGTTTGAAAATCAGACATTAGACAATTTTTTTCAGAGAGCTTTGGAAATAGAAAGGAAGGTATCTCCTAGGGGTCGTACTCCTCAGTCTCGTCCCACTGCCTCTCAAACACCCACCTCAAATCCTTCAGCCCTCTTCCCACCTACTCATTCTCCAAATCTAGATACCAATACACCCTGGTGTTCCTTCCACAAGACTACTTCCCACAATACTTCATATTGTTGAGTTCTCAAATCTCGAAAAACCAACAAAACCTTACTCACTAAGAATACTGCTCCTCAACCAATAGAAGACAATGAGGAAGTTTCTCTTGAAAACCCCACTGAAGTATATCCCTCGTTGATCTTAATGACCACTAAATATCCAAACTCCTCAAACCAACCCCTCTTCACTCACAACTGCCAAATCAAAAAATCATTGGCTTTACTTATCATGGACAATGGAAACCAGAAAAATTTGGTGTCTCAAGAACTAGTCAACCGCCTTCATCTGGTCACTACTTCGCACCCAAGCCCCTATCATCTAGGATGGGTTCAAAAGGATGGTCCTCATCTATTGGTATCTCAATGCTACCTGGTCACCTTTTCCATAGGCCAATTTAAAGACATTGTCCTATGTGATGTCTCGCCATTGGATTGTTCGGACTTACTTCTCGGCATACCCTACAAGGCCCAAAGGAATTCCATTTATATGGATAAATCCCGCCAGTATAAACTTACAAAATATGACCACACCTATATCTCAACGGAATCAACACCCAAACCCAATTCTACCAAAGAGATAATCCCTCATGTCCATCTAAATCAGTGTGTCTCTCTCTGTTTGGTGCACGCAATACCACCAAACAATACTACACATCCCATTCCTGAAGCAATGAATCCTTTACTTCAATAACTTTCCAATGTGTTCCAAACTCCTACGGGCCTTCCACCCTCTCACCATATAGACCATTTTATTCACCTCATCCAAGGGCCTGCATTACCTAATGCACCCACTTACCGATTGGCTCCACGAGAAACAGAGGAAATGGAAAAGCAATTGACCGACCTCATCAACTCTAGTCACATTCAACCATCATCTGATCCCTGTGCTTTTTCCACCTTTGTAATCCCAAAAAGAGATACCTCATAAATGCGCCTTGTCACTGATTACCGGGCCCTTAACAAATCCACAGTAAAGAACCATTACCCCCTACCCCGGATTGAGGAGTTACTTGACACCCTCCAAGGAGCTAAGTGGTTCACTAAATTAGATTTGACAGTAGGCTACCATCAGGTTCGAATGAACCCAGATGATGTGTGGAAGACAAATTTTAAGACCAAATTCGGTCTTTATGAATGGAAACTCATGCCCTTTGGCATGACTAATGCACCAACCACATTCATGCGTCTCATCAACGATATTTTCAAAAAACATTTGGGTCCCATTGTGGTCATCTACTTATATGACATTCTCATCTTCAATAAGACATGGGACACCCACATGCAGCATGTCCGTCAAGTTCTCCAAATCCTCAGAGAGCACAAGTTACAAGTCAAGGAGAAAAAATCTTATTTTGGCCAGAGTTAAGTTCCTTATCTAGGCTTCATGGTAGACTCAGAAGGTATTCAACTGGATCTAGCCCACATCCAAGCCTTGAAGCAATGGCCACAACCTTCTTCGGCCAGTGAGCTAAAAATCTTTTTGGGTGGTATCAATTTTTACCGTAAGTTTATTCTTCATTTTTCTCAGATTGCTCGTTCTTTGCATCAGCTATCTAATAGTCATTCCACATTTATTTGGACTAATGAAGCTACCAGCCACTTTTTTCATCTCAAGGAGGCACTATGCTCATCCCCAGTATTGCATTTTCCCGACCTCTCTCAACCATTTGAGAATGAGTCTGATGCCTCACAATATGCTATTGTTGTTGTGCTTAAACAAGGAGGACACCCCATTGCTTATCACTCAGAAACTCTTTCTGAGGCTAAGAAAAATTATAGTACTTATGACAAAGTATTTTACATCTTGGTCCAAGCTCTCAAGCAATGGCGCCATTATTTTCTAGGCAAAGAGACTATCCTACATGCAGACCATCATCCCTTGATTTTCATTAATTATCAGTCTAATATTCAAGAGAAAAGGCACCTTAAATGGGAATCCTACATTGAGAAATTTCATTTGGTCATCAGATATAAGAAGGGCACTTCTAATAAAATGGTTGATTTACTTAGCAGGCCACCAACTCCAGTTCTCCCAATTCTATAGGTGCGTTGTGATACTTATGATACATGGAAATATCAGTATGCTACTGACCAGGACTTTCAAGAGATTTGGGTTGCCTTGCACAGTCCCACGGTTGTCAATCAGACTCCCTTCTTGGACTAAACCATCCAGGATGGATGGCTCTATAAGTTAAATTTTCTTTGTGTTCCACATTCATATGATCATCTCTTGCTCATTAAAGAAGCTCATGCTTCAGCCTATGGTGGCCACTTTGGTACCACAAAGACTCTCTGTGATATAAAACACCATTTCTATTGGCCTTCTATGCAACCTCAAGTTGAGAAATTCATCAGATCTTGTGCATTATGCTCCCAATCCAAGCCATCTAATCAAAACCATGTCTTATATCAGCCACTGCCTCTCCCTTCTCATCCCTAGGAGTCAATATCTATGGATTTCCTAAGCAGACTACCCACCACCAAAAAGAAACATGATGCAATCTAGGTAGTGGTATGTTGTTTTATAAAAATAGCTCTTTTTATTCCATGCACAAAGACTACTACAACAACATAAACAACGGAATTGTATTTCCAACATGTCTTGCCACATTTTGGCCTACCAAGCAACATCATCTCARATAGAGACTCACACTTCCTCAACACATTTTGGAAGAAAATATGGGCGTTAATTGGGTGTCAACTAAAGTTCTTTATCGCCTTCCATCGTCAAACAGATGGCCAAACAGAGGTTTTCAACTGAGTATTGGTCCATGCTCTYCGTACTCATTTTTGGCGCAAAAAACAGTGGGACAACTACYTACATACTCTGTAGCATAGTTACAATAAGGCCACACATTCTTCTACCAAGTTCTCTCCTTTTGAAGTATGGTTGGGATTMCAACCATCATCTCCAGTCGATCTTCCCCTCACTTTGGATCCCCAAGGTACAGTGCATCAGCAAAAAGAACAACACTCAGCCCATCGATTTCTTCTACAACTTGCACAACGCCACACTATCGTAAYAGCAACACTAAAAGCATCCCAAAATTGTGCAAAGAAAAGGCATGAAAAACAAAGGACCTCCATGTCCTTTTAGCCTGGAGATAGAGTCTGGTTACATTTGGATAAGAAATGCTTCAAAGGATAGCATCAAAAACTTCTTCCAATCCGATATGTCCCTTATACCATTCTCGAAAAGATTGGGGAGAATGCATATCGATTGGATATTCCCCCCCCAGATAGGAATACACAATGTAATTAATGTCAAACATCTAAAGTTGTTTGAGCCTCCCCTCTTGGAGGAACTAGTCACAATTACACACCCGGTGGACAATATCTCAGACTTCCAACTCCCCTTGTCCAAAGACACACTACTAGACACGAGGACTCATTCTACAAGGCATCGAGCCTACACCTCCTACCTTGTGGCACGCCAAGGAAAAAATCCAGCTCAAGGAAATTGGATGACAGTTGAAGTGGTGCACCATATTTTTCCGCACCTTCTCATGGAAGTCGGGACGCTTCTAGATCTAAACAGGGAGGAATTGGGCCACCCAGGTGAAAGTCAACCTAGGGTGCACATCTAAGCCCAACTAAGCTCGACCCAGTTCATATTTTAATGTGTTAGAGATAATACTATGTAAATAAATGGGTCCCTTGTTATAAAAGGGGAACCGGCCTCTAATACAAACATCTTTCCATTTTCCAAAATCTATCTACCTCATTTCTTTTTGTTGTCTGAAAGTTACATTGTTAGTGTTGCTTGTTTTCTGCATCTGGGTCGTTCTCAAAAAACACAATGCGCCTTTCCTCATGGTTTCACCTTGGCTGCTCTGTTTTGAATGATTCCACCTCAGAGAGATAGTTTATCCCTTTGGCTAGTCACTCTCTCAGGTGGCATTCCATTTCTACAAGCTATCCAAGGCAAGAAGAAGGGCGCACCATCTGGGTTTTGCACCCTTGTTGGGTTTCCAACTATCGATATGAAGCAATTGTGCCCTCCTCAATGGTTTCACTGAGCCTCTCCCTTTGATCCCTGGGGATTCAACTGATATAGTCTATCCCTTTGGCTATTCTCAATCCATCCCAGCATTGGATATCCTTTATTTTGCCTCCCCGAACCAATGGGATGCTCCATCTCAGAAATGTGTCCTTTCTGGGTTTTTGGGCAACTCCCCAAAAATGTTTAGTTCTGAAATCAAATCCACTATATCTCCTCCTCAGGTAGATCATGGATATCAGTGGGAAGGTTTTTTTCACAAAGGAAATCATTTTTCCTAGATTGTCGATCGTTGATAGAAAGAATATCAACGGTGCAGAATGCTTTCGATTTGAGATCAACGGTGAAGATCACACTTATTTTGGTCATAACTGGAGCATATTAATTCATATTGGGATAAAACTTATGGGTTTGTTTTCTGAAGAGAGGATATCTACAAAAGTGTCAGAGAGACCCATTGTCTAATTCTACCTGGATTTGTCAGGAAATGCAAAATAGTGGTTTTTAAATATCTGAGTCAAGATCATTGGTAGAGGTATAGATTAAGATGAAACTCTTGGAGAGAGTCAAAAAAGAATACATGCAAATAACCCATGAAGGAACTGAAAATATCCTAAGGGGGATTGGAATGGGGATGTTGAAATAGGCCAAAATCCACTATTTCGAGCCACTTTTTGGGGATTTTTGAGATTTTCGGAGGAGGAAAAGTGACACCAAATCACAAAAATGAAAAATTGTATTTACTCAAATTTTTGTATACTCATTGAGACAAACAACTTTTGTTTAGTGAAATTTTTCCATAAGTGCACAGATTGTGAGATAGAAAGTTTTGCTAAAAATTCCAAGTCTAAAAAAAATAGGTGAAAAGGGACAAAGTTGCATATTCCAGATTCCTGCGTTTTTTATTGGTGTATCAGATAGAAAATATGAGAGTTGTTATGACTTTCTTGTCATTATTATTAACTATGTCTCATATAAAGTTTCTCTATTTCCTGTTGTATTTTCTTTTGTAGTTGACAGAATTTGGCATTTCAATAAAATCACGCCAGTGGAGAAAATGCACAAAAAAAAGATAAAAGTGGTTTTTTCAGGAAGCCATAACTTTCATCTCAGAGATCATAATGAGGCATGAGTATATTCAATGGAAAGTTGGTTCAGAGGATAATAACCTTGAATTATTATATTTTGGAGAATGATGATATAATTCTTCATGAATTTAGCAGAAAAAAGATCTTTTGTATTAATTGACAAATTTAATAACATGCATAAATCTAACAAAATGGTTGTTTTTACATTTTGCATAATTAGAGGTATAATTAGATAAATTCAAGCCTAAGATTGGATATTAGATTCATGTAAGTGTGATAAATATTGTATAATTTGGATGGGGCAATAAAAAGCTACAGGGAAAGTAACGAAAAGTGGATAAAGAACTAAAGAAGAGTGAAACTAAAGAATTATTATTCAGTTGCTACAGAATCAGAATGAATTGCAAGGCATAACAAAAAAAATACCCACATAAGACATGAATCCAGTGGGTGAAGAATGTCATTAGTGGGCATAGAAAGGAAAATTAAGACTACATATCCTTGAAGGTATAGATGTGTCAATAGTTGCAAAGATTGATGTGAAATATAACAAGGAGCTTAAGAGGTGATGTGTGAAGCATCTCTATGTGCCAAGCACAGGAGTGCCTAGGAATGATTTTCTAGATATTACTTATCTACTTGTATAAAATTACTCGGAACAATAAATCCACTTATGATATCAAAGTTCACAGTGGAAGCATGATATCGATGCGGAAAAAATTGGGGATAAAAGAATGAAGGTTCTTTCACTTGAAGAGTGTCAATGAATGGAAATATACTTCCATTGGGAATGGTATTGAGTGGGAAAAGTATGGCTTCACGGGGAATTGTTAAATAAGGTGAAGTGAACATTTCCCAAAAAATAAAAATTGAAGGTCCAATGGATAGATAGAAGTAATAGCAGGGTGAGGAATGATTATGGGTAAGTTGATGGAATGTTGTGAGCTGCCTCATTCCAAGGTGCTGGAATGTTTCATAAAGGTAAAGTTGGATATGACTACCCAAAAGAAGCTGCTGGAAATTCAAAACATTGGTTGGATTGCAGAATGGCCAAGTGGAACTTGGCTAGAAAGTATTCAGACCAAGGAACAATAGTGAAGATGAGAAAAATGGGAGCACACAAGGCAACAAGGATCTGAATAAATTCACAGATAATCAGCTACAACATAAATAAATAAATAAGGGAACTGAAATAGAAATGCACTAGAGTGCATGATGCACACAAATAATTTAGAATGCATATGCATTAATAGGCATGCTGATAGTGATTTTTTGGTGTATATGGATGTGCATTTCTGCATATGTAGATGCTTGAATATGCATATGGAATGCTTGTGGACTTAGAATAATATGTTGTTATATACATGCAATACTTATATTATATTGAGTATGACTAATTATGGATTATGTGTTCAGGAAAAGTTATATAGGACGGTATAATATGTGGATGTTATTGTTTCTTATGACTTCCATCTATGTGAAGACCCATGAGGGTGGTAGTAATGGTGATCAGAAGGATGGAGGAGGAATCATGTGAGCTTCTACAAATATTAGTTGATCAAGTAGCATAATATCCATGCTGGTATGCATTTGATTGCTTCCAATATTGAAGGGAATTGAGGTAAGAATTACCTTAGTTAATGTTTCAATATTTAAATGGATATGTAATGGCTAAAGGCCTAGAGTACAAAATTTTTGTTGATGTTAGAATGCATTTAGATATATATAGTTTCATATTGTGTTATGATTAGTTATGGGATCATAACCAGGTCAAGTCAGGAGATACACTCCTTCTATAACAAGGAATATCTATAAAGATAGTCATGTGTGAGACCATGAGATGGTTGGATATGGAAGGGCTATAACACTATGTCAGTGTTAAATGGTATCTATTTTGCATCTGATGTTTGGACTGCAACCTCTTTGACGACATTGAATAGCACTTAAGATTTGTATTATTGGTGTTGTGTTTGGATTGAAAAGGAAGGTATCCAAATAGTCAAGCAAGCAGTAGAAAGTGTGTGGATGATGTGTTGAGGCATTGGCCAGACCTTCCAACTCATTGTGGTGGAGTGCATGACATAGTTATGTGGTATTATGTAGTTAATGCAAGGATACATTGTATATATGTGACCAAGGGTATTGACACCTTGATTGTTTTTATTTTATTGGTAATTATTTGTTACATTAAAAGCATGTCGTGATCAAAATACATAATGATGTATAGTTGCATTATATCTAATATGAATACTAGTTGAAGGTGAATGAATTGTTGTTTGTTACAATTCTAAGATCACTTTTTGGAGTTGTTGAAAATGTTACAAGTGGTATCAAAGGAATTATTGAATGCATTTTGGTGAATGCATGTATATAATGTATGGAATAGAAATGATTATGCCAAAAACTTAAATGATGTGAGTATTGCTAACTCATGAAGTTGAGAACACTTAAGGAGCTCTTATATATTGCAACATGAAAGTTGCAGTTTAAAGTAGCTACATAATGGTGAATTACATAAAAGTTGTGTTGAGGGGATAGAGTAATAAAACTATTTATGGATAGAAGAAAAGAAATATTGGTTGATAATACATGTGTAGATAATGATGGGTCAATTCCATTTAGTAGTTGAATTCGATTTAATGTCAAGAATTGATTGAAGTAATTGAATTGTAGTTGCAAACAATTCTGAGATCACTTGTTGCCAAGAAAATATATATATGCATGATACCGACAACTTGTTTGGCTGAGTGAAGGTTGAGTAAAATTGTAGGTGAAGTGGTCTTCGATATGGCAGTAATGTAATCCCATAAGGAAGATTGGTCTCTATTGTTGTAGAGCCAAACATTATGAGCAGAAAATTAATGTCTGGAAATTTTATTTTCTTGTATAAAATATATTTGAGAAATTAATAGTTATAAATTGTTATGTTATGCTAACAATTTGTGTGGCTGAATGAAAGGTTGAGGAAATTGTAGGGAGAATGGTCTTGGATGTGGAAAGGATGTAAGCCCATACATAATACCAATTCTTTTTGCTACGAGAGCCAATATTATGAGCAGAAACCTCATTCCTGGGGATTTTTATTTTCTTGTATATAAACAGATTTGAGAAATTAAAAATTGTTATGATATGCTAACAATTGATTTAGTTGATTGAAGGTTGATAAAATTGCAGGAATAATGGTATTGGGTATGGAATTTTTGTAAGACATAATAAAAAGKGATACCTGCAGTTGCAAGATCCAAATGAATTATGAACAGGAAGCTCATGCTTGGAAAATCATGTTTTCTTGTATAAAACAAATTTGACCTTATGATTGAAATTGTTATAAGGATATCTCATGATGACTGTATGTTTGTAATACAAATGAGATGTTGTCTATGGAAGATGGAATCTTGGGAAAAATATCACTAGAAGAAAATCAATCTCAATGATGAAGGCATAAAACGAAGAAAGTCCAATGGACTTGTTGCAGTTGGAGTTTTTGGAGCCGCAACTCTGAAACCTCCTGGTCAACTGCATCAGATCCCTAGAGATAAGTGGAAAAACTTAAGGGACTGCATGGCAGAGAAAGGGGTTCATTTCTTTGGATTGTGTAGGATGATAGGGAAGCATAGCTTATTGGTTGGAACTGTTGCCAGAAATATAAATTATGAAGACCATTATGCATGTTTTGGGATGGAGTGCTTGTGTATGCATGTTTTCTGTTAGGATGGAGTGCCTATGTATATAAGCATTTGGTTGGAATTCATGTGCATATTAAAGGTCAAAGAGAATAGCCTTGTAATATTAAGAACACTGGTATGGTGTTTTGCACTGAGGATAGTGCCAAAATAAGGGGAGGGGGATGTAACACCCTAGGTTTGATCCCTATAAACTATAATGTATTATGTAAATGTGAGTTAGGTTGGTGAGCCGGTAAAGTTGGAAAGGGGTTAGAGTGCCTAGAAATATAATACATCTATATATATATATATATTAATAAAATACATCATTGGTTGTAAGACAGACAAGGACAAGAGATAAAGGGCTATGATTCCACAAGAGAGGGGGATAAAGGGGATAAGTCTTTTATTATATTTTATTTACCCATTTTTTGTTTCAATTGAGAAAAGTGGTTACATGAGCTTCTTGGGGAGGCCATGTGGTTCTTGGTTCGTGTAATTATATAAACCCTATATGTGGGGTGTTTGGAGTTGTTATTTGTTCATGGTTCATCTTCCTCACTCTAGCTAATTCTTGTGATCTTGCTTGGAGCATGGAAATGAATGGTTGGAGGAGGATACCCATTTTGAGATGGATGTGAGAAATTACTGATCATTCTAGGTGGGAATGGATGCCTATGGGCATGAGATTGATGGTAGTTATGAATGAACTRTTCATAGCTGAGAACGCTTGGAGTTTCCGGCATGGAKATTTMCTGACCAATAGCACTAGAGCCATGGAGAGAAATGGAACAACCTGATGAATTGCATGGTAGAGAAAGGGGTTCATTTATTTTGGTTTTGCAAGATGAAGGGGAAAGAGAGATGGATATTATGATTGTTTTGTAGTTGAGRAAATCTGACAGCTAATTAGCCAAATAATGTGTGTTTTAGATTTGGCCTAGGACCCGTCCTTGTGGATTCATAGCCCTGACTCGGGGGTGACCTGTTGTTGAGAATTGGATCAATAGTGTCTATGGTTGGGAGGAACGTCCTTGGTCTATAGCCAGTTGGTGATTGTTTGATTAAATATAAGTGCTCTCTTTGTGTTTTCTGCATAATTTATATTTCATTGTGTATATTTATCTCYGAGATCTATTTTCATGTGCATGCTTGCTAGTTATTGTTGTGCATGGCARGTTGTTTCTTTYTTGGATGGTTTGGCATGAATCTTGATTATTACATGTGTGATTATTGCAATATTTCATGCTTTATTTCGAATTAATTATTACCAAAATCCGAGATCAGTTTTGAAGTGTGTTTTTTAGGTAGCGTTCCTATCTTGTTGATGGTTAGGTACATTACAAGGGGCCCTACCCGACATGGAAAATGATCCTGGAGAAGCTAACTCGGACCAAAATAATCAACGTATAGAGTTACTCATGAAATTGAAGCAAGAATCAATTCTTCGTTTATTTAAAAATCAAGTTTCCCTCTCCAATAATACAACAACATCGTTTCTATATCAACACATGAATGAATAAATTATTTTTAACAATAGAAACATATTTATATATAGGCACATTATGCCCCAAATCTCAACACATTCTTGGATGCAGCAATCCCTTATTTTCATGAACAAGATGGATGGATCATGTCTTCTTTCCTGGATCCACTATACAAATAAAGAGACGATTGTCACCAAATTGAAGATTCTCATGCTAATTGCACACAAATAATACTTTCTTCAATCTCGATGCCATACAAGGAGAAATGACCTACGCACAAGAGAGTAATTGACAGTTGACTGCGGAAATACGAGCAATCTTGAATTTCTCTTCTTAAAAAACCCACGTGGTTTATTTAGTACTGGATTCATGGAGATATGGGTACCAGAAATATATAGTTGGTACTGAAACTTGCACAAAACATCATTAGTTAAACGTATTCAAGGCATTCTAGCCAATTCATTAAAGACTTAGGAAATTAATTAAATTACTATATTTTATATGTTTAAGCTTAATAAAAGGTATTTAGAAGCTTGGCCTCGGGAACAAAATGGTATAAATTGGCATGAGTAATTAATGGTAAAGTGAATAATTATTTTTAAGCTTCGAGAATATAAATATGGTGAAAAAGGATATTAATTGGCATAAGTAATTAATGGTAAAGTGAATAATCAATGATGATTAGTGTAAGGTTTGGGTGTGGGTAATGGAAAGCATAATCATGAGAAGGGACAGTAATCTTAAGAGTAATTATAATTAGTGATTTTCCTTTATCTTTAGTAAATTAAGAAGATGCCAAAAGCTCATTCTTACCTCAGTTTTGTTTATCCTTTCATACTAACAATTGTGGCTTGTGCCTGAGCTTGTATATAGGAAATGGAGCTTGACGAGGATCACTACAAATGTAAGAACATTTTGAATGTTGAATATCACTTAGAGAAGACTCTTGATCTGCAATAATTCTTAACATGAACCATCGTCAATAAAACCATGATATAATCATCTTTGATCACTAAAAATATAGAAAATTGATGTATTAATCCACTAGATGTAGAATTATGGATAATGATGGTTAGTGAGGGTTTATGGTGTTTATTAATGATGAAGTGCATGAAATGGTTTAGTAATAATTGCTTCATTGGGTGGAGAAATATGAAAAAAATGGAGACCAACACTGACTCCTCGTAAACCACTTTCCCTGGTGAAGAAAATGCCCTACTTTGACGACCTGATAAAGTTGGATGATCCGGATTATTTTCGGCACGAAATGAGAGCGGAGATATAACACATAAATATTTAGAGATATTGAAAGAGAGACAACAATATAATAGAGATATAGCGGAAATAAAACAAGAGTCACAGATATACAGTAATACACGATTTCTATTAATGAAATAAATGTATAGAGACTGTAAAATACAGAGTGAAAGACTTGCTAGAATGGTGGTAGCTTATCTCTCAGAAGAGATGTGATGGCTACTCGCATCCATGAGAAGATTATTATTACAATGAGGCTCTAAGGGCCTTTTTAACATAAGTAAAATCCAAAACTCTAACCCTGGAAGATGAAAAGCCAAAAGGTTTGTGGGCCCCAATGGGGGTAGTTGATACGTCAACTTCCGAGGGGCGTAACTTTTGCATACGATCTTTGTTTGGGGCGCTCAATAGCTCGTTGGAAAGATCTATTCAAGAAATACAAATTTTGGGTGAGAAACATCAATCACGATCCATGTTGCTCCCTGTTTTCTCAAAAAACATCGTTCAGGGCCTCAAAATGGCTCCGAAAGTTAAAAACTGCTAAAAATAGTAAATTCCCAAAATTGCCATAAACATGTTTTGGGCCAGTTGGAGAAGGTGGGTGGCCACCTATATACACCTAGATCAATCCTCCCTCCTTATGAAGCAATGGTCTCCATTGCATTGAGTTCTCGGGGGAGAGGGGAAAGTGATTACTGAATCTGAATCTTGGTGAGTTGATTTCCTTGTTGGAACCGTCGCGCTGCTTAGTTTGTTGAAGGTCCTCACGAACCTATCGTTGGAAGGGTTGGACCTTTTTAACCAATCTGGCTACATGAGATGATTGTGTGCAGAAAGAACCTTTGTGCTTTGTTGCAACCTTGTCGACCTGCTTCTAGTGGATAGAAGGTGCTTGGGCCGAGGATGTAGTGGTTGCAGTATCCTTTTGTTCCCCTTTTGAACAGATTGTGGAGAAGATGAATTTTGTAGTATGAGATACTACCTTGTAGCACTTTTTAGGTGGGGCAGTAGTTGGAACTACCTATGGTATCCTGTAGAGATGACCCCCCAGAGTAATAATGACACTACGGGGTCGAGACTCATAGATAGCATGGCGTTTCCACATATATGGCTGGCCCAAGAGAACACCACAGACATACAGTGGGGAAACATCACATAATACCTCATCCTTGAAGGGTTGGATGCCGTATGACAATCGACACTGCTGGCTGACACGAAGATCTCATCCTTGGCGAAGCCACCCGATGTTGTATGGTTGCGGGTGTGGTGTTGTCGACAATCCCAACTGTTTGACGACCTCTGCTGAGGTGAGGTTCTTCTGGCTTCCGCTATCAACAATAAAATGCAGCGGGGTCCCCTTCACCCACA
>SNQJ01S0068629.1:22219-35462 GCA_010110895.2 Picea sitchensis | reverse complement strand
CTGCTCCTAGTAAGTTTCCCACCAATGTTTGACATGGGGGAGAGCCTTAAGGACTGTGAAGGTGATCTTTTCCTTGTCTGAAAAATTATGAACAGAGAAATAACCTTCTAGCAGATTTAACCATTTATCTAGGGCATCTGCATCTATTTGACCTTCAAATATGAGAATATCAAAATTAACCTGTACCTTGAAAGGTGAGGTGCTTCCAAAGTGGTCGCTTGATGAAGATGTGTCCGATGCTATCGGTAGGCGTTGAAGGATGTGGGAAAAATTCTCCATCATTTCGTCCCTCTGTCACGTGAGAGCTTGCTCAAGCAACAGACTTATAGGATCGTCTACTCCATCGTTTTTCTTTTCTTCTGTCATTGAGGGTTTCTTGGGTGTGCGAGAGCGATTTTCCTCAAGAGAGACAAGCTCGAGACCCAACTTGCTATACTCATACCTCATCGGGGACATGCACTGAAAATGATCAAGAGCAGCCTGCTTTGATTCCACTGATCCGGATTATTTTCGGCACTGAGAGCGGAGATATAACACATAAATATTTAGAGATATTGCAAGAGAGACAACAATATAACAGAGATATAGCGGAAATAAAACAAGATTCATAGATATACAGTAATACACGATTTCTATTAATGAAATAAATGTACAGAGACTGTAAAATACAGAGTGAAAGACTTGCTAGAATGGTGGTAGCTTATCTCTGAGAAGAGATGTGACGGATACTCGCATCCATGAGAAGATGATTATTATAATGAGGCTCTAAGAGCCTTTTTAACACAAGTAAAATCCAAAACCCTAACCCTAGAAGATGAAAAGCCAAAAGGTTTGTGGGCCCCGATGGGGGTAGTTGATATGTCAACTTCCCAGGGGCGTTACTTTTGCATACGATCTTCGTTTGGGGCGCTCAATAGCTCGTTGGAAAGATCTATCCGAGAAATACAACTTTTGGGTGAGAAAAATCGATCTATGATCCATGTTGCTCCCTGTTTTCTCAAAAAACATCGTTTAGGGCCTCAAAATGGCCCCGGAAGTTAAAAACTACTAAAAATAGTAAATTGCCAAAATTGCCAGAAACATGTTTTGGGCCAGTTGGAGAAGGTGGGCAGCCACCGATATCCACCTGGATCATTGGATGTTCTGATGGAGGGTTCCCTTCATATTGGTTTCCATGATCTGATAAATTGTCTCATTTTCAATGTAGTTAGGATTGAGTTATATAGGGACCAAGTGCTCAGTCGCATCCAAATTTTCCATGAGAGGTGGAAAATAGGATTGAATTAGTTCCACATTAAATATTGGGTGCAAGCCAAGGAAAGGAGGAATACTTAACTCAAAATCATTCTCACCCACAACCTTGGTGATGGTGTAAGGCCCATATCATAGTGGGTGTAGCTTCTGATGGGGTCTTGTGAGGAACTATTTTTACAAATGCAACCATACCTTATCTCCCACCTGAAATGTGTGCGGTACCCAATGTTGATCGTGGTGTTGCTTGTACTTGGAATTGGATTTCTGTAAAATATCATGAACTTGTTGTTGGATGTGTTGGATTTTCTCAACAAATTTGATTGCTCAATCAACCTCTGTTTGAGCATGGGAAGACTCTTCCTGTGCAGCTACAATGGGAAGAGCTACATCAATGGGGGCCAGTGGCTAGAACCCCAAGCACACCTGAAAAGGGTTGTAGCCAATATATCTGTGGAGGGATCTGTTGTAGCTATATTTAACATAAGGAAGGATTTCATCCCATGTGCATGGATGTTTGGAATGTACATCCTTAATATATGGAAAATCAACATGTTGACAACCTATATTTTTCCATTAGTCTATGGGTGGAAGGTAGTTGATTTGGTCAGCTTGGTGTCCATCATCAACCATAGGTTGGACCAAACATTTCTCAGGAGCCTACTATTTGAATCTAAGATCATGGTTCGTGGGAGCTCAAAATGAACCCAAACATGTTCAAATAATATCTTGGTGGTGGCATCTATTGTTATTCTCTTCTAGCAAGTTGTCAAAACTTCCATCTTATAGAATTGATTAACGATCAAGAAGGCACAATCATTCCCATGCTTGGTTGAAGGTAGATCCGACATGTAACCCATGGAGATGGACTCCCAAGGCTTATCTAGAGTAGGAAGAGGGGTGCATAGCCATTGTTTCTTGATGGTGGGATTGGAAATGGTGCATACAGTGAAAGATCTTATGTACTTTCAGACATATTGTCGAAGCTTCGACCAATAAAAAAAATCTGTAGTACTGCCACTATTTTTTCCACACCAAAATGTCTTGCTTCCTCGCTATAATGAGCTTCCCAAATCATCTTTGTATGCTCGCTTGAAGGAACACAAAGATGGCTCAAATGACATAGCAATCCATCCTAAAGATGAAATTATGGAATTATTTTTCCTTTACTCAATGATTAATATGTATTATAAAGGTCAAAGTCATTATTGTTTAATTGTGACCACCCAAAAATCCCATGCCCACAAGAGTTAACAATTGTGTTTAGCACCACAATCAAGGATTGACTGAGGCAATTTGTGACATGGTTGGTGCTACCCTTCTTGCAATTTATGTTCAGGTGGAATTGTTGCAGGTACATGGACCACTTCTCATGGCAGTCATGCTATAACTTTCTTTTTCTTTGTATGAATTGCATAGGCATGTGATCAGTGTGGATGATGATTTCCTTCCCAAGAATGTAATGCTTCCACTATCAACATTTTTGCACAATGGAGTACATATCTTTGTCATAGATGGGGTATCTTCGAATAACATTAGATAGTGTTTCGATGTGATATACCACATAATTCCCATGTTGAGTGAGGAATGCATGGATAACATAATTTGAAGAATTTTTCTCAACCTCAAATGGTTGTTGCAAGTCTGGAAGAATAACTATTGGTGTTGAGCATAGGAAAAATTTCAAATACTTGACTGATTTATTTTGGGACACATCCCAGAAAAACTTGGCCTTCACTCCACCCTTGGTCACTTGGCTTAAGGCTCAAGTGATATGAGAGAACCTCAAAACAAACCTGCAATAGAAGTTGGTGAGGCCCAGGAAGCTGCAGAGCTCAGACATTGTATTTGGGGCTATCGAATTGCAGATGACTTGGATCTTGGTTGGATCCACATGCACACCATGCTCATCTATGATGTATCCAAAATATTGGATTATCTACATGTTGAAGGAACACTTCTTCAAATTGGCATATAAATTTTTATGTTGCAGGGTGCCCAAGACCTATTGAATATGCTTCAAATGTTCCTCCTAGGTTTTGCTCAATGTTATTGGATTTTTCCACACATGTATCTTGTTGAATACACAACTAAATCTCCCTATGATTAGCCTAGTAATCCTAGACAGAAAGGGGGTATATTCCTTGTGGTTTTCCCAGATCTAGACTCAAACACATAGATTCATAATTATCCTAAAGAGTGGGGAGGATATGCATACATTTCTTGAGTTGGTCCTTCATATTTATTGGCTATTGAAGTCCTAAAACTCCAGCTCCAAGCTCCACAACCCGCTTCCTATATACAAAAGTCAAAAGATAAGAAAAACATTATCTTCTTCTCTACTTAGGATTAGAATCCTAGATCCAATCTAATTATAATCATATCTATAAAGGAATGAATCAGATCTAACATTCATCAAGTGGACACAAGTGATGGGAGGGGAAAACCAAATGATTTATTAACAAAAAATGGAGAATACATACCAAGTCATACCTCAACTTTACGAAGATGCATCTTTCTCTGATTCATTTCCCCTTGCCTCTCCTTGCAACTTTTTGGTGAGGCTAGGCTTCACTAACTTATGCTTGTGATGAAGGATACCTCTACAGTTGGGAAACATAACAATCCTATTCAATTATTTCCCCTCTTTCCCAAGTTTTTCCTTTGTTATATATCTCTTGGAGGAGGCTTGGGAGAGGCTTCCATATCTTCTAGAGGCCACTAGAGACTCGAATGATGTGATTTCCTAGACCTTTTCTATGAATATACAACTCATCCCTCACCTATCACCTCATAAATCCTTGATTCTATAATTTTAGCAATGCCTCACTTGTTGAGCCAATAGCGACCAACAAGGACTTGCTTGTTCTCTACTAGGCGTCTTGTGAGGATGCCAAAAAGGGCTCTAAAAGGGTTCAAACCCTAGGTAAAATATGTATTATGGCCTCTAACCTTTGATGGCTTCCTCTATGGCCTATAGGGTGGAAATTAATGTTATATTAACACTCAAGATGAGGATTTCATCCATATATACAACCACAAAGGATTTTGTTAATGGATGCAATATATCATCAATCATCTGCATGAATGTGGTCGGGAAATTAGTCAAGTAGAAAGGCATGACCAACCACTCAAAGAGACCTTATTTAGACTTGAAGGATGTATTTCATACATTAGTTTTCTCAATCAGAACTTGGTGGTAGCTTGAATTCATATCAATGTTACTAAAAAACTTGGCTCCCTTGAGATGATTAAGAAGATCATCAATATGTGGGATTGGGTACCCATTCTTGACTATGATCTTGGTCATGGCTCTATAATCAATACAAAGTCTCCATGTCCTGTCCTTCTTCTGTACTAGAAAAAATGGACTCCCATAAGGTGAGCATCTTCGTCTGATGTGGCCCTTCAGAATTATCTCTTGGACCTAGTATTTAATTTATTCATTCTCCACAATAAAATGCATGTACATGGGGACGTTAGGAAGAGGAGAATCAGGTGTCAAATAAATTGAATTCTTTACCTGACAGTGCACAAGAACCCTATTATGTAAGGAAAATATGTCTTTGTTCTCTTCTACTATCGTGTCCACCTGTTGTTGTTGTGTAGAGAGACCCCATGCAGAGGTTTTGGTGGTTGTAGTGACCTTTTTTTCACCATTTGACTGAACCATAAAGAGGAGAAATATCCCAGTCTGAGAGACTACCTTTCTTCATTGATTCATGGAGATCAAAGAGAATGCAATAGTTGGGATTGCCTCCATTACCATGTCAAGTTGATCTCCCAAAGTAATAATGATTGTACGGGGCCTAGATTCATAAACATAATGAAACATCCACAAATATGGTTGTCCTAACAAAACATCAAAAAATTCAATCGGGGAAACATCACTTAATACCTCGTCTTTGAATGGTTTTATGTCATAGTGCATGCGAAATTGCTAGTTGACGCAGATGTCTTATCCTTGGTTGAGACAACCAATGGTGTATGCATGAGGATGTGGAGTCGTTATCAGAATCAATCTCTTAGTGACCTATACTAAGATTAGTTTCTTATGGCTACCGCTATCAACAATGAAACGTAGTGGGGTCCCCTTCACCCACATCTATGAGTGAAATAGGCACTCCCCTTCTTCAGGCTCCTCTGGATGGAATTTTTTGGTAGCAATGGTGACACTAGGTTATGCTTCAGTGATCCATTTTCCCTTTTCTAGTTATGAATCAGAGTCTAAGTCATCATTTTAACTTGATTCTTTGGGTACATGGTGTATGGGATGATTGAGACATATCATGATTTATATGGTATATGGTTGAGGCACATATCATGGTACATGATTTATGGTACATGTTGGTACATGGTTGATGGTATGGTACAGGTTTGATGCATGATATGGTACATGGTTGATACATGGTATGGTATAGTTTTTGGTGCATGATTGATGCATGGTTTGGTACATGATACATGTAATGATGTACATGGTTAATACATGGTATGGTACATGTTTAGTACATTGTATGGTACATGTTTGGTACATGTTTGGTACATGCTTGAGATACATATATTGTGATAATATGTTGGTGATCTTGGTTCAGACTTGGTAGAGGCATGTCTTGGTGATATTTGAGCATCTAGTTGAGAGATGTTCTTGGTGATCAAGGATCTGGTTTTGTATCAGTGATAGTGACAAGTTGGTGACAGTGACACATTGGATACAGTGATAGGTTGACAAGTTATAGGTTGATGTGACAGTGTAAGTGATAGTGACAGTGGTAGTAATTTTGGTAGTGACATTTTTGTCTACACTTACATTTCTGGGTGGCAGGACGAGGAAAGGAAAGGGGGTTGTAGCCTCCTTCTGCTTGGATCCAGAGAAGTTAGGGAGTTGGATCTTCCTTTAGGTTGGAGCCTATAAATCAGGGGGTTGTATCCTCCTTGTGTTTGGAGCTAAAGAATCATGGAGTTGTAGCTTCCTTCAGGATGGAGCCTATAAACTAGGGGGTTGGAGCCTCCTTCCAGTTGTATCTAGTAAATCAAGGAGTTGTAGCTTCCTTCAAGTTGGAACTTGTAAATAGGGGGTTGGATCCTCCTTACAAATGTAGTTGGAGAACTGGGAAGTTGGTGCTTCCAATTAGTGTAATATTTGATATATAAGAAAGAATTATGTGGTTTTCTCCCATTTGGGTTTCCACGTAAATTTTGGTGTACTGTGTATTTGATGTGATGTTGTTGATGTGATGTTTATTATGATTATATTCTCATGATATATTGAATTAAATAATAGATGATATATTGGTTATGTACTGCTGAGAAATTTGAAGTTTATATATTGTGGTTAAAAGTGGTATAATTGCTCAATACTAATTCACCCCCCCCCTTAGTATTTCCAACAATCGGAATCAGAGTCAGTTCCTTCAAGAAAACAGTCTAACCATTGGAAGGTAGATCATGGAGTGCAAAAAGGAATATAATAATGGAATACCACAGTTTGATGGTCAGAATGGTGAAACCTATGAGATGTGGAGTATCAGGATGAAAAAAAATTACAGGCACAGGATTATGATGTTTGGAAATCAATTGTTACAAGATACACTGCTACAAAGAAACCTCTGAAGACTCCAGCCAAGAAGGAATTGAAAAGAAAAACCAAAATAACAATGGATTTCATGTGGGAAGGATTACCTAATCCGGTAAGAGAGAAAGTTGGAAAATGTTCATTAGCTAAAGAACTTTGGGATAAGCTACATAATATCTACTTTAAGGAGTCTCCCATCACAAAGCCAAAAAATGCTAAAGCATATGCAAGAACAGAACAAGAAGAAATATTCTCATCATGTCAAAAAGATTCAGAAGAAGAAGATTGTGAAGAATGCACAGTAGATCTTGAAGCAGAATTAATCAGTGATTTAGATGAATTAACGAAAGAAAGGAAGAAAAACAAGTCTCTTGAGGAACAATTAGTCAAGAAGAATTCTAGATAAAGTTTTGAATAATCCCAACCAGCCATCGTGAATCTAAAATCTCAGTTGTAAGAATCCAAAAGGATTGAAGAAACATACAAAATTCATATGGAAGAGAAGTAGTTTTTGGAAGCCGAAATAGTAGCACAAAGAAAGGACGTAGAGAAGAGAGAGAATTTTTTGACAGATTATCTCAAGGAAATATATAAGGATTTAAACCATCTTGAAGCAGAATTCATTCAAAAATAAACAACACTTGAAGAATAAATCATCTCCCTGAAGATCCAACTTGAAGAATAAAAGAGAATGAAATAAGTCATGAATATTCATATGATGAATAAAGAAGAAGAAGTTGTCACATTGAGAGTTAAAATTGTCAAAATCAACAAGAATGTTGAAGAGAGAGAGAAACATCCACATCATCAGTAAAGAAAGTTCAAGAGAAGCACTCCAAATTGGCAGAAAGGAAGAATGAAGAAAGTAGAAAGAGCTATGAAAAAGTACTCAAAGGAAGGAATCATGGTCAAAAAGAATAAAATAAGAATGAGTATAATAGAGATATAGCTTCAACAAGACCTTCCACATTCAAGCAACAAATAAGCTTCAATCGTGATGAAGGAATCAACAAAAGAGAATATCATGATCATCCAAGGTAGGAATTCAGAAGGACTACACCAAAAAGAAGATCATTCACTCCTAGGTATGTAAATTTCTTGTATGGTCATTGATTTATTTGTACTAACTTTGGACATAAGGTTGTATATTGCAAAGAATATACAAGAAATGTTCAGAAAATAAATACCCATGTGGATCCCCACAAAATTGAATGTTACAAATGCCACAATTATGGTCACATAGCTCATAATTGTGGAAGCATGATATATCCCACCATGAAAGAAAACATTGATTTCAGATACATGAAGGTTTGGAGAAGAAAGGAAAGACAAGAAGAGAAGATGAAAGAAGAACAGTTCCTAGAGATTGTAGGATTTGCAATTGTGTGAGAAAGAAAAGAAGAGAAAGTGAATAAAGAATAGGCCCAAGAAATTGTACTATGAGGAATTATAGTACAATATCATAATGTGTTGACCCTCGACCACGTTTTGAGGAATACTTGGTCATAGTTGACCGTTTGGTACTTCAACTGCCTGTCGAAGACGGAGCATGGCGAAGAGGAGATCGCGGGATCTCGCCACCTTTTGTGGAACCTTTTTGGGTTTTTTTGGGAATATTGTAATGGGAAAGGGATATCGTCCATTGTTTAGGCCTTTTTCTATGTATAAATAGAGTTCTAGGCCATGTAATATGGGGGGCATGTCTAAATGGCTTAGTGCATAAGTTGGATCTATGTGATCAGAAGTCTGTGTGATTGTAAGAGCTCTGTGCGTGTTGTACTTTGTGTGTGTTGTAATAGTGTTGAGTGCACAGAGTGTGAGAAGGTTTAGTGCTTGGATCTACTGGGGGAAAGAGGATCTAGCGAGCTACGAAGATCTCTTGTCCTGTGTAGGGTAAGGGTCATTGAAGCTATGTGTTGTAACTTCTTGACCGAGATAATATAAAGAATACTTTGTGGATGTAGCCCCGGGTTGGGGGTGAACCACGGTAACTATGTGTATTGTGTTGATGTGTTTGTCTCTCTCTTGCTAAGTACTCTAATATGTTTAGATAGATTTATTGATGCTTTGTTCTTATGAGATATGAATGCATGCTAAATGTGATACATAAGATTCTAAGTGATTAATATATTGAGTATAACCTATTTATCATTGCTAAGTGCTAGATCTAAGTAATTACTGCGGTGCTCTATGCTTTCTGGGAAGTGTATTAATGAATGTATGTTAGGAAATAATTGATGCTAAGTGTGTTGTAAGCAAGATAATCACAGATCTGTGTCCCAGCTAAGGTTCCAGACACCTGAGTCCTGCAACCACCCCTGCCTCTACCTCGGGTGAGACTTCATCTTCTTCGCAGGTGTTGCCGAAAGGGTCGGTAGTTAGGGATTTGTTGGTGCGCTCTTGAGCATTGAACCCTGGGTCTGCCCCTATGCCAACAAATGGTTCTGTTGTCGAGACCTAGAACTATGATTGTTGGGAACTGAAGAAGAAGAAGCTTTGTGTGAAATAAGCTCTGTGTGTAGATCTGTTGCCCTAATGCGTAGTGTTCTGTTTGACCTGTGAAGCTTTGTGCCAAGAAAGAAAGGTCATATCTGAAGAAGAGAGGTCAGATCTGAAGAAAAAGAGGTCAGATCTGCAAGAAAAAGGTAAGATCTATAAGCTCTGTGCTTTGATAAAGGTAAGAGTAGTTAAAAGTCTTAGATTTGGAAGCCTTGTGCTCTGTAGAAGTAAGATAAGTGAAATTTTTTGTTTCTAAAGCATGGATATAGGTATGTTTGATAGATTTTTTCCTAGCTTCAAAACTAGGGCATTAATAGATGAAATAAATTTTGATATGAATAGATCTGATAAGTATAGTGATAGATATGTTATACCTATGCATAGAAAGAATTTTGGGACTAACCAATGGATGCAGAATCCTAGAAAGAAATTTTTGCAGGCTAACCATTATGATCCTAGCACACAGTACATGAAAAGTTGGGGATCATTCAAGAGAAAGAGAGGATTAACTCTTTGTTACAATTGCAGAAGGCCCAGACATCTTGCTAAGGAATGCCCTGGGCGAAGACCCAGTTGTCTTTGTTGTAAGGCTATGGACTATGAAGTACTGGATTTCCCTAGAATGATTGCTAGACTCAAAAAGCTGAATATAGAGCAAGCAGGAGATCAAGAGACCAAGATTATAGAAGAAACCTAGAAAGAATCAGAAAAGATATTGCTATAGATGAGAGATACCTTGAACAACTACCGACATGTTAGGCTATCAGAGATCTTCAAGAAGAAAGAATAGATCGAAGTGAGAATAGGAGACTTCGATATTGACTGTATTTTGGATGAAGAAGCATAGGTGAATATTATGACAGGAGGAACCTGGAAAGATATAGGAAGACCTGACATGACCCCTTCATTAGGAGGAATAGGGTTATTCATAGGAAATATGGTAAACCTATGTGGAAATCTCACTCAGATATCTATGAATGCTCATGGATCTTCGACAGAAGAAGATTTTGAGATTGTTAAGTTCATGGAGGACAGTGCCCCGTTTACTATGTTACTTGGTAAACCTTGGATTGAGAAAGATCAAGCCAGAAAAACAGGAAGCAGAAAAAGACCTATAACAACATAGACAAGAGTTAAGAGACTTCCTGACTAGAAGGATCACGCAGTTGATTGAATAAAGGGAGAACAGATCAAGGGTTCTTGACCCTAGAAACTTGGATGATGAAGTTGACAGAACACTAGAAGAACCACAGAGGACAGAAAAATATGTTGGACAAGTAATACCCGTGGATCTGAAGAAAGAATCTCAACACTGTGAAGTTACCATGCCAAGAGAAGAAAAGAATCAGAATGAAAAAAGGATGACCGAGACGAAGTTCATTGGGAAGAAGGCTAGAAAACTCATGAAGAAGAAAGCGAAGTTGGAGAAATTACAGAACGTTCCAGAAGAAACGCCGCAGAAGGAAAACATGCAGAATTTAAGCTTCACTGGGATAGAAGAACATCGACATATGGCACTTCACCATGTCGAAGTAATATAGTCATTAAACGATGATATACCCATTCCGCTGATGGCTCGAATGGATCAAAATAAATTTATGACCTGTTACCTGACCGTTAGACTACGCTATAACAGACAGATCAAGAATTAATGGACCCTCCTATCCATTGCAAGAAATCTATTACAGTTTTACTTACTTATCCTGTCACACCATTCCCGGAAGACACTTTTGCCAATTGAGATCTTGAGCTCACAGAATACCCACATTGTGAAATAGTGACTAACCCTCCTTTCTCTCTACTCTATTACGGTACCTTCATCCCATTGACAACCTGAGAAAGTAATCCTGATATTACATGTCCGATGAGCTTAGAGCAGCAGAAGAAGCAGTGAGAGAATTACTTGCTAGCTTAAGAACTGAAAGAGTTATGTCGGAAAGAGGAATGTCCACCAGAGTCCAAGCCTCATCGTCAAGAGGAGTAGCAGCTTCTCCATCCACTGCTCGAGATGGACCATCCTGACAAACCGTCGAGAAATGTACTAAACATAGAGATGACATCGCGAACTTCAAACTGATCCTGATCATCTTTCCCTCTTACATACCTCCTCTGAAAGGTGAAATAAATCGTGACAGTGTGCCCCGAGATTACGACTATCCTATGATCACTGTGTACCTACCGAAGTGTTTGCGCACAGTTCGAACTGAGCAAACCAAGCTCGCATCATTGAAGTTTTTTTACTTCAACCTTGGTGACCGGAAATCCTACAGTATGCTTTCCCTGCACAAGTATCTGACAATGACAAAGGGGAAGAATTCCAAGATCGTCCCTCAGCAATGGATGATGAACGTTGCGTAGTCCACCCTACTTAATGTAATGAAGATTCCACACTTTGGCAGGCACCAGGAGGTGAACGCTTGCGTAAAATTTATACTAGTGAGCTACCATGGAGGATATCTTTGGTTGAACTGACATATAACAATTGATCCAGCGCTGATCAATCAGATCACCGAGCTGAGCATGCAGGGCCCTGACCCGCAAGACTATTACCCTGGAAAGACTGCAAATCGCTCTCTTTCACAGAATATTAAAGAGGCCTATGGAAATGTTGAAAAAGGCGCGTGAGGTTACAAGGTAACCTATATTGACAGTTGTTTAGTGCACCTCACCTGTCATATGATCACAAGAAAGTTAGTCCACAAGAATAGATCAACGCAAGTATCTGGGTTTGTAGTTGATCTCGCAGGAAAATGCGTAGAAGGAGTCCAAATGAACTGGTCAAAGTACTTAGCGAATCAACTTGAATTGGATTTCATAGAAGCACAAGACCAAGGATATGAGTTCCACTTCAGTTGGCTTCTCATATTGATCACCTTCATAGCATGGGAGATGTTGGAGGATGTCATTTTTCCTGAAACCCTATCGTTTGAACCATTGGCTGTGAAGTTCAGTACATTATGGTACACGACAGATATGAGTAGGAAATGGCAGTCGAATTCCCTCTTTCACAGGTACTACATCCACTTGAAGACCGTGATACAAGCCACACCTCGCATTACTCCGAACACACTCCACATATTCAGACCCTTAATGAAGTTCAGCACGGACCGCCACTTCATATACCTAACTCCACGCGCTGATGAGCACCAGGAATAGCTGCAATCCTATTATAAACTGACAAAAGAAGACCTTGAAGAGATCAACAAGGAATGGTCAACGAACCTCCTTGTTGCAACAAAGCTAGTGGATATTTCAGATATCAGTAGCCTAGAATTTGCGCAGGACACACCTGGGCCCAATAAGATGCAGAAGACAAAGAGGACAAAGGAGACGAATAAAACTGAAGAAGTTCAAGATGTGAATAGTCACTCTGTAAGAACATATTTTGTCACACCAGATGAAGAAGGTAACGACGAAGACCTAGAAGAAATTGAACAGCAACCAGAAGATGAATTCTAAGTTCTAAAGAAAAGAAAAGAATCACCTTCGAAGTATTCCGTTAAGAAGAAAGCCAAAGAGACCGTGACCAAGATGAAGACCACGCTTAATCCATATGACTTCAACCTTCTCCTCGTGACTTTGAATGAATCTATAGAAGAGATCACATAAAAGTAGGAGGCCAAGCAAGAAACGATGTACAACAGAATTGAAACCGATCTCCAAGGAGTACAGCGAGCCCTCCAGTCTAACCACACAGTCCCCACTGCGCCTATGCCAGAAGGAACACCCGAAGTAGGAGACGAGTCAGTTCAACTTCACAGGATTTCCGACCTAGTCGAATTACACCTTCAGAAAGTAGAAGAAGTAACAGTGAAAGCCACCTAGGCCCTAAAGCATGCACATGAGGAAATCATAGAGCAACGCCAAGCTTCACAGCAAGAGAAGGAGTCCATCCAAGAGAAGTTTGATAAAGAATGCGCA
>SNQJ01S0068629.1:2753-22209 GCA_010110895.2 Picea sitchensis | reverse complement strand
TGAAGTACTGGATTTCCCTAGAATGATTGCTAGACTCAAAAAGCTGAATATAGAGCAAGCAGGAGATCAAGAGACCAAGATTATAGCAGAAACCTAGAAAGAATCAGAAAAGATATTGCTATAGATGAGAGATACCTTGAACAACCACCGACATGTTAGGCTATCAGAGATCTTCAAGAAGAAAGAATAGATCGAAGTGAGAATAGGAGACTTCGATATTGACTGTGTTTTGGATGAAGAAGCATAGGTGAATATTATGACAGGAGGAACCTGGAAAGATATAGGAAGACCTGACATGACCCCTTCATTAGGAGGAATAGGGTTATTCATAGGAAATATGGTAAACCTATGTGGAAAGCTCACTCAAATATCTATGAATGCTCATGGATCTTCGACAGAAGAAGATTTTGAGATTGTTAAGTTCACGGAGGACAGTGCCCCGTTTACTATGTTACTTGGTAAACCTTGGATTGAGAAAGATCAAGCCAGAAAAACAGGAAGCAAAAAAAGACCTATAACAACAGAGACAAGAGTTAAGAGACTTCCTGACTAGAAGGATCACGCAGTTGATTGAATAAAGGGAGAACAGATCAAGGGTTCTTGACCCTAGAAACTTGGATGATGAAGTTGACAGAACACTAGAAGAACCACAGAGGACAGAAAAATATGTTGGACAAGTAATACCCGTGGATCTGAAGAAAGAATCTCAACACTGTGAAGTTACCATGCCAAGAGAAGAAAAGAATCAGAATGAAAAAAGGATGACCGAGACGAAGTTCATTGGGAAGAAGGCTAGAAAACTCATGAAGAAGAAAGCGAAGTTGGAGAAATTACAGAACGTTCCAGAAGAAACGCCGCAGAAGGAAAACATGCAGAATTTGAGCTTCACTGGGATAGAAGAACATCGACATATGGCACTTCGCCATGTCGAAGTAATATAGTCATTAAACGATGATATACCCATTCCGTTGATGGCTCGAATGGATCAAAATAAATTTATGACCTGTTACCTGACCGTTAGACTACGCTATAACGGACAGATCAAGAATTAATGGACCCTCCTATCCGTTGCAAGAAATCTATTACAGTTTTACTTACTTATCCTGTCGCACCATTCCCGGAAGACACTTTTTCCAATTGAGATCTTGAGCTCACAGAATACCCACATTGTGAAATAGTGACTAACCCTCCTTTCTCTCTACTCGATTACGGTACCTTCATCCCATTGACAACCTGAGAAAGTAATCCTGAGCTTACATGTCCGATGAGCTTAGAGCAGCAGAAGAAGCAGTGAGAGAAGTACTCGCTAGCTTAAGAACTGAAAGAGTTATGTCGGAAAGAGGAATGTCCACCAGAGTCCAAGCCTCATCGTCAAGAGGAGTAGCAGCTTCTCCATCCACTGCTCGAGCTGGACCATCCTGACAAACCGTCGAGAAATGTACTAAACATAGAGATGACATCGCGAACGCCAAACTGATCCTGAGCATCTTTCCCTCTTACATACCTCCTCTGAAAGGTGAAATAAATCGTGACAGTGTGCCCCGAGATTACGACTATCCTATGATCACTGTGTACCTACCGAAGTGTGTGCGCACAGTTGGAACTGAGCAAACCAAGCTCGCATCATTGAAGTTTTTTTACTTCAACCTTGGTGACCGGAAATCCTACAGTATGATTTCCCTGCACAAGTATCTGACAATGACAAAGGGGAAGAATTCCAAGATCGTCCCTCAACAATGGATGATGAATGTTGTGTAGTCCACCTTACTTAATGTAATGAAGATTCCACACTTTGGCAGGCACCAAGAGGTGAACGCTTGCCTAAAATTTATACTAGTGAGCTACCATGGAGGATATCTCTGGTTGAACTGACATATAACAATTGATCCAGCGCTGATCAATCAGATCACCGAGCTGAGCATGCAGGGCCCTGACCCGCAAGACTATTACCCTGGAAAGACCGCAAATCGCGCTCTTTCACAGAATATTAAAGAGGCCTATGGAAATGTTGAAAAAGGCGCGTGAGGTTACAAGGTAACCTATATTGACAGTTGTTTAGTGCACCTCGCCTGTCATATGATCACAAGAAATTTAGTCCGCAAGAATAGATCAACGCAAGTATCTGGGTTTGTAGTTGATCTCGCAGGAAAATGCGTAGAAGGAGTCCAAATGAACTGGTCGAAGTACTTAGCGGATCAACTTGAATTGGATTTCATAGAAGCGCAAGACCAAGGATATGAGTTCCACTTCAGTTGGCTTCTCATCTTGATCACCTTCATAGCATGGGAGATGTCGGAGGATGTCATTTTTCCTGAAACCCTATCGTTTGAACCATTGGCTGTGAAGTTCAGTACATTATGGTACACAACAGATATGAGTAGGAAATGGCAGTCGAATTCCCTCTTTCACAGGTACTACATCCACTTGAAGACCGTGATACAAGCCACACCTCACATTACTCCGAACACACTCCACATATTCAGACCCTTAATGAAGTTCAGCACGGACCGCCAATTCATATACCTAACTCCACGCGCTGATGAGCACCAGGAATAGCTGCAATCCTATTATAGACTGACAAAAGAAGACCTTGAAGAGATCAACAAGGAATGGTCAACGAACCTCCTTATTGCAACAAAGCTAGTGGATATTTCAGATATTAGTAGCCTAGAATTTGCACAGGACACACCTGGGCCCAATAAGATGCAGAAGACAAAGAAGACAAAGGAGACGAAGAAAACTGAAGAAGTTCAAGATGTGAATAGTCACTCTGTAAGAACATATTCCGTCACACCAGATGAAGAAGGTAATGACGAAGACCTAGAAGAAATTGAATAGCAACCAGAAGATGAATTCGAAGTTCTAAAGAAAAGAAAAGAATCACCTTCGAAGTCTTTCGTTAAGAAGAAAGCCAAAGAGACCGTGACCAAGATGAAGACCACGCTTAATCCATATGACTTCAACCTTCTCCTCGTGACTTTGAATGAATCTATAGAAGAGATCACATAAAAGTAGGAGGCCAAGAAAGAAACGATGTACAACAGAATTGAAACCGATCTCCAAGGAGTACAGCGAGCCCTCCAGTCTAACCACACAGTCCCCACTGCGCCTATGCCAGAAGGAACACCCGAAGTAGGAGATGAGTCAGTTCAACTTCACAGGATTGACGACCTAGTCGAATTACGCCTTCAGAAAGTAGAATAAGTAACAGTGAAAGCCACCTAGGCCCTAAAGCATGCACATGAGGAAATCATAGAGCAACGCCAAGCTTCACAGCAAGAGAAGGAGTCCATCCAAGAGAAGTTTGATAAAGAATGCGCAAAGATCGAAAAGGAGAAGGAGAAACTTCTCGCGAAGCAAATCAGGATCGAAGAAGCAGTCAACAAATCATTTTGCTCTATGACTAGCTTAGAACATAAGGTAGAAGAACCCATAGAATGCCAAGTAATGAAGCTTGCTGAAGTCATTCAGTAAATGCAACAAAGAGTAGTAGAACTAGATATCCAAGCTATATCGAGTACTCCATAAGAAGAACGTGACCAACGAGAAGTGAATGCCTGAAGTACAGTAGAAAGGATTAAGGAACTCACTGAAGAATGTAAGCAATTAAGTAGTAGAAGTGCACAGATACATGAGAACCTATCCGAGAACCCTGAATTGCATAAATTAGAGTCACAGCTCCAGGAGGCGAAGTACCAAGCCGAGAAGTTACAGGTACAGTTGAAGGCCCTACCGACCATAGAGAAAATGAAGAGGTCCCACGAGCAGCGCATCGTGTAGCAGCAGATTCATATGATCCAGAGTAAGGTCATGGAAGTGACGCAGCAACTTCAACCTTTGCAGGATAGGGCATGTCAACTATTCTTAGAGATTGAGAGCCAAGGAACAAACCTAGAACAGGTCGTGAACACAACAGAGCAGCACTTAGAAGGACCAATTAGTAACACACTCATTCGGAAGTTTGTCGAGCAAGAAGTTGTAGCAAAGCAACAGGTCGAAGTAGCTCAAGCGAAGCTCGAGGCCTTCGAGGTAGATTTACCCAGAAGAGTGACTCGGGATGAGTCATAGGTGAGTGTTGGGGGCCTATTGGCCCTCGACCAAGTTTTGAGGAATACTTGATCATATTTGACCATTTGGTACTTCAACTGCCTATTGAAGATGGAGCGCATAGCGAAGCGGAGATCGCGGGATCTCGCCACCTTTTGTGGAACCTTTTTGGGTTTTTTTGGGAATATTGTAACGGGAAAGGGATGTCGGCCATTGTTTAGGCCTTTTTCTATGTATAAATAGAGGTCTAGGCCATGTAATACGGGGGCCCTATCTAGTCGATGGCTTAGTGAATAAGTTGGATCTATGTGATCAGAAGTCTGTGTGACTGTAAGAGCTCTGTGCAAGATGTAATAGTGTTGAGTGCACAGAGTGTGAGAAGGCTTAGTGCTTGGATCTACCCTGGGAAAGAGGATCTAGAGAGCTACATAGATCTATTGTCCTGTGTGGGGTAAGGGTCATTGAATCTCTGTGTTGTAACTTCTTGACCGAGATAATATAAATAAGACTTTGTGGACGTAGCCCCAGGGTGGGGGTGAACCACGGTAACTCTGTGTACTGTGTCGATGTGTTTGTTTCTCTCTCACTAAGTACTCTCATATGTTTAGATAGATTTATTGATGCTTTGTGCTTATGAGATATGAATTCATGCTAAATGTGATACATAATATGCTAAGTGCTTAATCTATTGAGTATAACCTGTTTATCATTACTAAGTGCTAGATCTGAGTAATTACTGCGGTGCTCTGTGCTTTCTGCAAAGTGTATTAATGAATGTATGCTAGGAAATAACTGATGCTAAGTGTGTTGTAATCAAGATAATCACAGATCTATGTCCCAGCTAAGGTGGCAGACACCTGAGTCCTGCAACCAATTTGTTGGCACAGGGGAAGACCCAGGGTTCAATGCTCAAGAGTGCACCAACAAAGCCCTAACTACCGGCCCTTTCGGAAACACCTGTGAAGCAGATGAAGTCTGACCCGAGGTAGAGGCAGGGGTGGTTGCAGGACTCAGGTGTCTGCAACCTTAGCTGGGACACAAATATGTGATTATCTTTCTTACAACACACTTAGCATCATTTATTTCCTAACATACATTCATTAATACACTTTGCAGAAAGCACAGAGCACCGCAGTAATTACTCAGATCTAGAACTTAGCAATGATAAATAGGTTATACTCAATAGATTAAGCACTTAGCATCTTATGTATCACATTTAGCATGCATTCATATCTCATAAGCACAAACCATCAATAAATCTATCTAAACATATCAGAGTACTTAGTGAGAGAGAGACAAACACATCAGCACAGTACACAAAGTTACCGTGGTTCACCCCCACCCTGGGGCTACGTCCAAAAAGTCTTCTTTATATTATCTCGGTCAAGCAGTTACAGCATGGAGCTTCAATGACCCTTACCCCACACAGGACAATAGATCTACGTAGCTCGCTAGATCCTCTTTCCCTGGGTAGATCCAAGCACTAAGCCTTCTCACACTCTATGCACTCAACACTATTACAGCATGCACAGAGCTCTTACAGTCACACAGACTTCTGATCACATAGATCCAACTTATGCACTAAGCCATCGACTAGATAGGGCCCTCGTCTTACATGGCCTAGACCTCTATTTATACATAGAAAAAGGCCTAAACAATGGTCGACGTCCCTTTCCCGTTACAATATTCCCAGAAAAACCCAAAAAGGTTCCACAAAAGGTGGTGAGATCCCACGATCTCCTCTTCGCTATGCACTACGTCTTCAACAGGCAGTCGAAGTACCAAATGGTCAACTATGACCAAGTATTCCTCAAAACTTGGTCGAGGGCCAACACAATGAATCCACGGGAAAAAATGAAGAAGTCAGAGTTCAAAGAGATGATGAATCTATAGACGAAGAGGAAGATTACTCCACATTATGGCGGATTCCTCCATTGTTCTAAGCCATCTGACTTGGATACTCCCAGTAAATATGAATATTGAACAAGGGGAGTCTATGCAGTAGCTTCTATAGATCATAGAACCATCCTTCAAGAAGTTTTAAATGGTTGCAAAGACAGATTCATAGCATTTAGATAACAGAAGTATAGAATGACAGATTGATCAATTGAGAAGCAATGTTCATGTGCAGATATCAGAGGAATATTATTGACACACTATACAGGAAGGGACGTATTCATTACAGGTTCAACGAGGTATTACAAATCAGTGGACATATTTGATTCATTCTGAGAAATAAGAATATGTGATGATTTGTTACAACAAAGAAGCATTCATAATAATACAATGACAGATGGTTCAGCATTGTGGACAATTGAGTAGCAGAGTTATGGACAACCTATGACATATGGAAAGAGACGGATTTATGATATCATTGGAATGTCTAGAAAGATATATGATAGATCATATTTACAATTGGAATCAATGGAATCAGTTGGTCACAAGNCATTGTGGACAATTGAGTAGCAGAGTTATGGACAACCTATGACATATGGAAAGAGACGGATTTATGATATCATTGGAATGTCTAGAAAGATATATGATAGATCATATTTACAATTGGAATCAATGGAATCAGTTGGTCACAAGAAGACAAGCAGTGAAAGGCCTAACAGAACAGGGAAAGAGAAACCTTCAGCAAAAGCTATATCATCAAAGGAACATTGATTGAACAACATTGTCATTGATGTCTAAACAGTGAATATGATAGGACATGAAGATTTGAAGTCGAGAAATTTTGAATTATTTGTATATATGTCATAGAATTACAAGAGGAAGAACCAATGAACAAGAAGCACTGGAAGAGTGTGCAGGAAGTATCGTATTGTTCTACATCTTGCAGAGAAGTCAAGGGGAGAGAAATCATTGGAGAAATAGATTAGGAAAGAAATATTATAAGTAGGCAGACAAGGGGAGACATATCGACAGGGGGATTTATCCTTTTTCCCATGTTGTCAAAGGGAGAGAAAGAGAAAGATCATAAGAGTAAGAGTCAAGCACATGAAGTCAAAAATGGATTATTATGAGATTGTATACTTTTAAGGGAATCACTCCTTGTTATTGATATCAAAGAGAACAAGAACTTGGAAAGAAACATGTGAAGGGAAATAATAGAAGCATGAAGATAGGGGGATCATCCCTAAGGAGAGATACCCTTTTCCATTGATGTCAAAGGGAGATAGAAACATCGAGATAAATATTGATGAGGAGTGATGGTCACATGGGGAGCATGAGTATTGGAGTATGAGTGTTTCCATCAATGTTGACATTTACATCAATTCCAAAGGGGGAGATTGTTGGACAGTTGGTTGTTGTAATACCCCTAGGTCGAACCCCAGTTATACATAAAATTGTAAATGTTTTATAGGTTGGTGATCCAGGTTGTTATAGGCCATAAGTCTTATGTGATTATTAGGTCGGGGAGCCTGGATGTCAAAGGCTAGTGAGACTATTTTTTTAATATGTAAACACTCATATAATTAATGAAAACACATCGTTGCATGAAGACCGGTCCACAAATGAGTATGGGGGGATAAACTCCACTAGAAAGGGGAATGGGGGGCTAAGAGTCTAGGAAGGGGCTAAGCTAGGGGGATTAATCCCATTGTAATATTATAATATTATTTCTTAAAAATAAAATAATGGATATTTTTATATATCCTAAGTCTTTAAAGTAAGGACAAGGGAGTCCCTTGGAGTGCCAAGAGTCCTAAAAGAAACATGCATGTGTGTGTGTGTGTGTGTGTGTGTGTGGATATAGTGTGAATGAGGGGATTCTTCAGATGGGGGAATCATCATGAGTATTGACGATAGTTGCACGGAAGTAGGTGTGGGTCGTACCAAATAGTATTGGACTATGACAAAGAACCTGCACTTGTAGTGTTAGCACGGGAGTGGGATTGAAGAAGTGGTTGTTAGTTCATATTACGAAAGAAGCGGATTTTTAGGTCTGTGAGTAGTCTGGGCAAGAGACTACTCATAGTTGTTCCCTAGTGTGCTGGGAAATAGCTATGGGGCTCTAAGACTTCCTGTCCGGCCTGTTGTTGAAGCCCCAAAAGAGAAGTGGGGAATCTGAGGGACTGTTGAGAAGAGAAGTGGCACACTTCCTCGAGTGGGATAGGCATGTGGGGAATGACAAATCGTAGGCTAGTTTCAGCAATTGGAAGCTTGAGTGGAACACTTATGCTTCTTATCAGACCTTAGACTAGCTTAGTTTTCCCTTTTCCCTAGTAGAGTTTATCCCTAGCTCGGGGATGACCCGCTACTGAGAGTTATGAGGAGTGCGGTATAAGGTTGGGAGGAACGTGGAAGTTCTGCAAGCAGTTGGTGTCTATTTTCCTGAGATAAGTGTCTTTCATATGCTTATTTCCATTTATGGGTGTGTGTGCATTTAGGGGTTTTCTATCCTAGAATCTCTATTGTTAAATTCTATATGATTTTTTATTGTTGCATACATGTTGTTATTATTTTCCATTGAACTTTGTTAATATGCAGAAGTGATTATTTAATTAATGGTATTAGAATTCATATTTATGCATGGTATGTTCCAGCTCAAGACTGGATACATTACCTTTTGGTATCAGATTTGATAAGATAATTTTTTTAATGGCATAGCCCAACATGGTGGCTAGGGATGTTACAAATTGGTATCAGAGCCCAGGTTACAACACTGAACCTGCATGGGCAATTTAGCATAGCACCGAAGTGAATATTCATAGGCTATAAGMGAACTATTTGATAGAATATTAGAAAGAGTTTGTTTTATTTTTGTTTAACAATAATGTTATGGTCTTTTCAAGGTAAAAATTGGGAACAACCGGGTGAAATTGGGCCAAAAGCCCCAATTATTGTTGTTAAAATTCCTTAGGAAWTTGGGAAAATTGGTCCAAGGAGGAGTTTTTCCAAACGTTAATCTTTTTCGGAGAAAATTTTGATGTGTAATGGATGAACTTAAAGTCAAAATAAGTCTATGGTCGGTTGGATGTAATTGAGTAAACTTAATGGTTGTCGAGCAACCATGGTGAAATGGAACAGAATTGGGTAAAATCCCCAATTTATTGCAACTAATTAATGGAAACTTTGTAGTGAAAAAGTTGAATGTGGGAGCAGCATGCAGACGTTTATGTACCAGGTTTGAATGGGTTGTATTAATCTTAGCCACCGAGCTTTAATGACGGCCAAAGAAGGAATTTCATTTTGGGCGAATTTAAGCCTCTTTGGGATTTTGGAAAATGGGAGAATTTGGAAAAAAAATTGGTATTTTCATACGTTGATGTCATCATGACGTGGAAGGGCCACATGTCAGCTGATGACATGTACTGCATTGGTGGAGGGTACACAGAGGTAGGGAGATTAAACTAATCTAAGTATAGGGACTTAGTATGAGTTTGTGAGTCCACAAGTCCGAAAAGAGAAAAATGGTTAAGTATGGGAACTCTTCGAAAGGAATTATGAAAGGGAGGCTCATACTTCCAAGAGTTTATGAGTCCGTGAGCCTATGAGTCTGTGAGTCCACAAGTCCGAAAAGAGAAAATTGGTTAAGTATGAGAACTCTTCGGACGGACTTATGAAAGGGAGAGTTATAATTCCAAGAGTTTATGAGTCCATGAGTTCATGAGTCCACAAGTCCGAAAAGAGAAAATGGTTAAGTATGGGAACTCTTCGGACGAACTTATGAAAGGGAGAGTTATACTTCCAAGAGTTTATGAGTCAATGAGCCTGTGAGTCCACAAGTCCAAAAAGAGAAAAATGGTTAAGTATGGGAACTCTTCGGACGAACTTATGAAAGGGAGAGTTATACTTCCAAGAGTTTATGAGTTCGTGAGTCTGTACGTCCACAAGTCCAAAAAGAGAAAAATGGTTAAGTATAGGAACTATTTGGACGGACTTATGAAAGGGATATTTATAATTCCAAGAGTTTATAAGTTCGTGAGTTTGTGAGTCTATAAGTCCGCAAGTCTGAAAAGAGAAAAATGGTTAAGTATGGGAACTCTTCAGACGAACTTATGAAAGGGAGAGTTATACTTCCAAGATTTTATGAGTCAGTGAGTGTGTGAGTCTGCAAGTCCGAAAAGAGAAAAATGGTTAAGTATGGGAACCCTTCGGATGAACTTATGAAAGGGAGAGTTATACTTCCAAGAATTTGTGAGTCTGTGAGTCCGCATATATGAAAATAATCTAAGTATCAATACTTTTCGAGTAGATTCATGAAAGAAATAATCCTAATACATTTTGGGAACAAAATCGTATGATTTTTTTTTATGTAACTGTAAATTGTTAAGTCTAATAAACTATGTTGGCTACACATTCTACAGAGTTAGCAACATTTAGATCAAAACAGGATCAACACAAATTTCAAAATCATGGAATATGCACAGAGGGCTTACAGCCATGGAGATGAGATCAAAGGGATGTATGTTAATTTAGGCATTGAAGGTACAAATTCAATTGTACATGGAGAAGGTAAGGAATAAAGTATGAACTTGTTGGAGACTATAAAAGGTCTACAAAAGGATATCCAAGATTATAAAGTTGATAATGAGAGGCTTATGAAATCCAAGGAGCAGCAGGAAGACTTCAACATCAGGATAATGTAGATATTAGACATACTAGAGAAGAATATGGATAAGGAGACTGGCTCAATCAAATCAAGGAATCATAGATCTTACAATGAGAGGGGAAGAACAAGAAATGTTGGCATACATCACTATCATTCTTCAAGACATTCAACTGAGAGAGCACACACAAGTCCAATTCCATCCCTTGTTAGGAAGAATATGAAAAGGTATGGGGTGGATGAGCTACAGGGGGAAATGAATAAAATCAAGCTTCCTACATTTGATGGTGAGTACAAGAAGGATGGGTATGCTGAGACATGGCTACTAGGAATGAGGAAGTATTTTCAATTGCATAATTATTCTTCACAAGCAAAAGGAAAAAATTACATCTATCAACTCAAAGTAAAAGCATCAATGTGGTGGGATCAATTTGTGCAGGTACAACACATTGATGAGAAGAAGGTCACTTGGAGGGAGTTCAAGAGGTATTTCCATAAGAAATACTATGATAAGAAAATGAAGGAGTTCTTTGAACTCAAGATTGGGAGTATGACCATAGATGAATATGAAAGAAGATTTTTAGAATTGTCGAAGTATGTTTCTTTCATCAAGGAGGAGAAATTTAATATTGAGAGGTACCTGAGTGGGATGCCATCTGTTATTAGTGATAAGATACAGTATGATGATCCCAATACACTAGAGGAAACCATAAGGAGGGATAAATTCCTTTATGAATAGCATAAAGGAAGATGAACCTTCCAAAGGACGTGGAAAAATGAAAAGAAAATGATGATGGACCAAAGGAAGAGGGGATCTAAGACACCATTCTTTAGAAATAATTCTTAGGGACAAACAACCTCTAAAGAACCCAGAATGATAGATCCAATAGGGAAAATACCAAGTCAGCCACCCATTCAATGTTGGGTTTGTGGAGGAGATCACGTGTTGAGAGATTTCCCTAACAGAGGTGAAAAAGTGAATATTGCTTACAATGTACAACAAGTTGAAACGGTGTAGGAAATGGGAAGAAGTGTATGAAGGATATATGCCACTTTGGATAACAAGAAAGATGATTTTCAGTCACACATGATTGAAGTGGAAGGTAAAATCAACAACCAAACCATCACTATTTTAATAAATTCAGGATCTAGTCATAAGTATATAGATCCTAAGATGGTGGCAAGATTTCAATTGCCAAGAAGCAAGCATGGAAAACCTTGGATGGTGCATCTAGCTACAAGAACTAAAAGAAAAATTAATGAGTTGGTTAAAGCATTCCCAATGAACATGAATGGATTGAGCACCAAGGCAGGTTTGAACATCATACCTTTAGGTTCCTATGACTTCCTAATTGGTATGGATTAGTTGGACCAACATCATGGTGTACTAGATTGTTATAATAATGCATTTACTTTCTTGGACGAGAAAGGGAATTTAAGAACGGTACAGGGAATTCCCAGGGTAGTAACTGTCAGAGAAATTTCATCCTTGTAGATGGAGAAGAGTTACATGAAAGGGTGTTAAATATTCGCAGCACATATGGAAGAGACTCCTAAAGATAGGGAATCAAATATTGAACATTATTCATTCCTAAAAGAGTTTGAAGATGTATTCAAGGAAATACCAAGGTTGTCGCTCAAAAGATATATTGACTTCTCCATTAATCTGGTGTCGGGAGCAACTCCAATATCTAAGACTCCTTATAGGATGAGTACACCTGAGCTAAAGGAATTGCAAATTAAACTAGAATATCTTTTGAAGAAGGGATATATACACCCAAGTCTATCACCTTGGGGTTCCCCGGTATTATTTGTGAAGAAAAAGGATGGAACTTTGAGGCTGTGCATATATTTCAGGTAGTTGAACAAGGTAACTGTGAAGAATAAGTACTTTTTCCCAAGAATAGATTACCTCTTTGATCAGTTGAAAGATGCAAAAATATTCTCCAAGATTGATCTCAAGTCAGGCTATCATCAAGTAAGAATTAAAGAACAAGACATCAACAAGACTTCCTTCAGAACAAGGTATGGCCATTATGAGTTCACAATGGTACCCTTTGGGTTCTCAAATGCACCAGCGGTATTCATGTGTTTAATGAATGGAATTTCTAGGGATTACTTAGATAAGTTTTTCATTGTCTTCCTCGATGACATTATTATATACTCTAAGTCTAAACAAGATCATAAGTAACACTTAAGTATGGTATTGCAAATATTGAGGGAGCATCAATTATATGCCAAATTGAGAAAGTGTTCATTCTATCAAAAGAAAATCCATTATTTGGGTCATATCATTTCAGAGAAAGGAATAGCAGTGGGTCCAGACAAGATAAGGGCCATTGAAGGATTGATCCAAAATGGATCTGAAACGGCCAAAAAATCAAATTTCTCGGATTCAGACGAAACTAGTGTCATCGTGTAGTTCTCGTCACGTTGATTCCAATGGTATATTTGGTTTGAAAATGGATTGTGTATGCAAAATTTACTGCAGTCTGAAGTTATGCACAAATAGCAAAAAAGTCAATTAGTCAAAGGGTGGTGTGGCACATTCTAGGCATGACATGTGGCATAGTATGCAGAGGACATGTGGCACTTCACAGAGTTAACAAGTGGTTGATAAGTGGCATAAAATGGCACCATCATGTGGCACGAGGTGATTGGATAGTTACGTACCAATGGCAGAGTGACACGTGGCACCCCAGGCCAAGTAAAAAATGGTTGCCTCCATGAGAATCGAACATGTGATCTCTTGGGAGAAAATCTTTACACACCACGCTCTAGCCACTCAAGAACATTTGTTTTCTTGTCATATAATCTAACAAAGTTTTATTATGGTGATATGCCATATATTATGGCTAAACATATGCATGTTCTCCAATATTTATGCCACCATATTATATTATATGGTTTATTTACCATATATTGCGACATGTTCAAAGGGATAAGTGTTGCATAGTATATGAGATATACGTTTACCATATATTCAAAAATTATTCCACGTTCACATATGTGGCAATATAACCATATTATATGGTTTTAAAAAAAAAGGCTCTCCATATATATGTCATTTAAAGTGGGTTTTGGACTTTGGATATGGATAATTTTAACCATATTTTTAAATATTTGCCATATTTTATGGTATTTTGGAGTATTTTGAGCCCAAAGAAGGGGGAGAGGTTGGGATTTGATCCTCCCACATTATCCTATAAAATCAAGCATATTTTCCATGAGAAACGGGTACAGAACAACAGAATGATGAAGAATTTGTGAAGTCCAAGCCATTTTTATGCAAGGAAACTAGAAGAGTAGTTGAGATTTGGAGGCCATTTTTGGGAGTTCTACTCCACCTTTTTCAGTGACATTTATTGCATCAGGTTCCTGAGACAGAGAAGAACACAATTGAGTCAACTAGAGACCTAAATGATGTAATTTTGATGTAGATTTTGAGAATTGAAGATTAATAAAGAAGCCTCCCCCACTGAGACAAAGGCCCAGAGACGTAGAAAAAAATTTCGAACTCCGTTATCAACTTATGGTGTCTTAAATATGCTTATGTTTTGTTGTATTTACTTCTTTATGTGCTGCAAATTTTATTCTTAATCTTCTTCTCCTTCTTATTAAGTCTTAACTAGTAAAATTTCACATGCAACATACTTAACCAAGTCATTTAAAAGATCATTTTGGATCAAGGATGGCCAACACCAAGGAATGTCTCGGATGTGAGGTAATTCATGGGCCTTGTAGGTTAATATAGGAGATTTATTGAAGGATTTCCAAAGATCGAATATCCAATTACTTCCTTATAGAAGAAAGGCGTGAAGTTTGAATGGACATTGGATTGTGAAAGGAGTTTCCAACACTTGAAGCATTTACTAACAAGTGCTCCAATACTAAAGATTGTTGATCCAAAAGAAAAAAAGAAACAGAAAACTACAGTGAAGGAAGAGAATCTCTCTTGCAAGCATTGCAAGAAGGAAGGGCACGATGATGAGCATTGCTGGAAATTTCCCCTAGAAACGAAACCGAAGTGGTTCAAAGAAAAGAAGGGAAGGAAAAAAGTTGCAGCAACAACACATCCAATAGACTTGGTGTCAGATTCAGATGATGAGACTAAAGTCATAGCAGTTGGTTTGTCAGGTAAAATTGGTGGTGGTTAGGATTCAAGAAGTAAATTGTTTCATATAAGTGTCATTATGAAACATACCAAGATCGACACTTTGTTAGATAGCGGATCTCAAGCTAATTTAATTTCAAAAGAAGTGGTTAAGTAATTGGGATTGAAAACTAAGTTACATCACAAACCCTACTCATTAAATGGGATAAGAAAATAACAAATTTATCATAACAAAGCAATGTGTCATAAAATTTATAGATGAGGTAACATGTGATGTGGTGCCGCTAGAAGCATGTGGAATGGTCTTGGGTAGCCCTTATTTATATGACCGCAAAGCAATCTTCTTCAAGGAACAAAATCAATATCACTTAATGAAAGAAGGGACAAAATATGTTGTGCATGCTCATCGTATCAAAGGGAATCAATCTCTTTTTACAATGGAACAATAAAAAAAGGAATCTTATGCAAGCAATATACCTATAATTGTACCAGTTGATCTTGAGCAAGAAATTAAAATGGTCGCATCATGTAGATCTATCCATACTTTGCTTCAAGATAAGTTTTTTTCATGCAAACTTGTAAAGAAGAACAAAAATGTTGGTTAATTTCTAGTCATGTTTATGATATTGTTATCATTGTTAATGTTTTCTACATGGATAGTAGTGAATTCAGAAGGAGGTGAACAAATAAAGATGGCTAACAATATGTGTTCAGATATCATGGTTGTTTTGCAATTGATCATGATGCGAGAGGTACACATGAAAGATTTGATAGACAAAGGACAAGTGGGGAGACATATCATGCACTTGATGTCTGGTTAATATCCTTTTGGAGGACCAAAAGGTCTCAGTGGGGAGTGATCCAAAATGGCCAAAAACTCAAAGTTCTTGGATTCGGATGAAACCAACTCCATCGTGTAGTGATCGTCATGCTAATTATGGTTGTATATTTGGTTTCAAAAATGGAGTCTGTATGTGAAATTTACCACAGTCTGAAGTTCTGCACAAACAACAAAAAAGTCAATTGGTCAAAGGGTGATGTGGAACATTCTGGGCATGACACGTGGCACAGTCTGCAAAGGACACGTGGCAGTTGACAGAGTTGACAAGTGGTAGGTAGTGGCACCAACATGTGGCACAGGGTGACTGGAAAATTATAAACCAATGACAGAGTGACACATGGTTCCATGTGGCACCCCGGGCCATGTCAAAAATGGTTGCCTCCATGAGAATAGAAGACTCCATGAGAATCGAACATGTGATCTTCTAGGCGAAAATATTTACACACCACACTCTAGTCACTTAGACACATTTGTTTTCTTGTCATATAATCTGGAAAAGTTTTGTTGTGGTGATATGACATATATTATGGATAAATATATGCACGCTCTCCAAGATTTATGCCACCATATTATATTATATGGTTTATTTACCATATATTGTGTCATGTTCAAAGGGACAAGTGTTGCATAATATATGAGATATACATTGACCATATATTCAAAACTTATGCCATGTTCACATATGTGGCAATATAACCATAATATGTGATTTAAAAAAAAAGGCATTCCATATATATTTCATTTAAAGTGGGTTTGGGACTTTGGATATGGATATTTTTAACCATATTTTTAAATATTTGTCGTATTTTATGGTATTTTGGAGGATTTTGAGCCCAAAGAAGGGGGACAGGTTTAGATTTTATCCTCCCATATTATCCTATAAAACCAACCCTATTTTCCATGAGAAACAGGTTCATAACATCAAAATGATGAAGAATTTGTGAAGTCCAAGCCATTTTTATGCAGGGAAGCTAGAAGCGTAGTTGAGCTTTAGAGGCCATTTCTGGGAGTTCTACTCCACCTTTTTCAGCATCGTATGTTGCATTAGGTTCCTGAGACATAGAAGAACGTAGTTGAGTCAATCAAATACCTAAATGATGTAATTTTGATGTAGATTTTGAGAATTGAAGATTAATAAAGAAGCCTCCCCCACTGAGATAAAGGCTCGGAGACGTAGTAAAATTTGTCGAACTCTGTTATCAACTTCTGGTGTCTTAAATATGCTTATGGTTTGTTGTATTTACTTATTTATGTGCTACAAATTCTATTCTTAAGATTCGTCTCCTTCTTATTAAGTCTTAATTGGTAAAATTGTACATACACCATACTTAACCAAGTCATTTAAAAGATCATTTCGGATAAAGGATGGCCAACGCCAAGGAATGTCGCAGATGTGAGGTCATTCATGGGCCTTTTACGATACTATAGGATATTTATTGAAGGATTCTCAAAGATCGCATATCCAATCACTTCCTTACAGAAGAAAGGCATGAAGTTTGAATGGACATTGGATTGTGAAAGGAGTATCCAACACTTGAAGAATTTACTAACAAGTTCTCCAATACTAAAGATTGTTGATCCAAATGAAGACTTCATTGTATGTACTAATGCTTGAAAATGACTTAGTGGAGTCCTTAGTCAGATTGGGTATGTTGTGTGTTATGAATCAAGGAAATTAAAGGAGCATAAAAGGAATTATGCTACTCACGATTTGGAATTGGCTGACATAGTGCATGCCTTGAATATGTGGAGGCACTACCTCATGGGGAAAATATTTGAGTTAAGGATAGACCATAGTGTTCTGAAATACTTGTTCAGAAAGCCAACTCTAAATGCCAGACAAAGAAAGTGGTCAGATTTGCTCAATGAATACGACTTTGATATAAAGAATATCAAATCCAAAGAGAACAAGGTAGTTGATGCAGTCAGCAGGAGGGTGCATGAAATGTATGCTACAACCATTAGCATGTACCAAAAATATTTTAAAAACAAAATTCTAGAGGCTACAAAATCAGATCAGAAATACTTGGAAATAAAGGAAAAATTACAGCAAGGTAATTTACAACAGAAAGTTGAAGACTATAAGCTGGAAAATGATGAAATTATCATATAGAGGGGAAACAATTATGTGTCAAACTCTCAGGAATTAAAAAACATGGTTTTAAAATAAATGCATAATGTTCCTTATGCAAGACATCCAAGTTACCAAAAATCTATTGCAGTTGTCAAGAGCCAATTTTACTGGCCAGAGATGAAGAAATATGTTGCGGATTTTATTTCCAAATGTTTGGAATGTCAAAAAGTCAAGGATGAGCACAAACACCCAGTTGGTCTGCTACAACCATTACCCATTCCTGAGTGGAAGTGGGAAGTAGTAACAATGGTTTTCATTACCAAGTTTCCCAAAACAACCAAGCAACATAATTCCATCATGGTGGTGGTGGACAAGCTTACTAAGGCTGCCCACTTTATTCTAGCAAATCTCGTGCACAAGGCAAGAAACATTGTTGATATTTATATAAGGGAAATTGATCAACTACATGGTATACCCAAGACCATTGTGATTGACAGAGAGCCAAATTTTACCTCAAATTTTTGGAAAGGATTATTCAAATGGTTTGGGACCAATCTGCATTTTAGCACAGTCTATCATCCAGAATCAGATGGGAAAACAGAGAGAGTGAACCAAGTGATTCAAGATATATTAAGGATGTATGTGATGGATAAACCATCCAAATGGGAGGATTACTTGCAATTGGTGGAATTTTCTTATAAAAATGGGTATCAAGCATCCCTAAAGATGATCCCATTTGAAGAGCTATATGAAAGAAAGGGAAACACACTAGTAAGTTGGAACAACCCAGTAGACAAAGTAGTGGTTGGGCCAGAACTACTCAAGGAAATGGAAGAGAAAATGATAAAAATAAAGTATAATTTAAAGGCTTCCCGGGGCAGACAGAAAAGATATGCTGATAGAAACAGAGCCCACAGATAATTTAAAGTGGGTGACCATGTGTTCCTAAAAGTAAAGTCCAAGAGAAGTTCTCTAAAATTGGGAAATTGTTCAAATCTGGCAGCTCGTTATTGTGGGATGTTTGAAATCCTAGAAAGAATTGGACCTGTAGCATACATGCTTGATTTACCTGAATCATTGAGTATTCATAATGTATTCCATGTATCATTTCTTAAAAAGTATGTACCTGATACTAATCGTGTCATTGATTGGAATGTGATTCAGGTGGAGCAGGAAGGAGACTTTTAGGTGCATCATGTGTGCATATTGGACCGTAAGATCAAGCAGCTCTGGAATCGAGCCATAGGGATAGTAAAGGTCCAATGGACCTGGTACAGTCCTGAGGATGTGACTTGGGAGCATGAAGAGGCTATGCAAGCAGAGTATCCACATATTTTTGAAAACTATTAAAGTTTTGATTGTATGTGTATATATACTACACTGAGGACAATGCATAATTAAGGGGGAGGGAAATGTAATACCCCTAGGCCAAACCCCAGTTGTACATAAAAATGTAAATGTTTTATAGGATGGTGAGCCAATTTTTTATAGGCCAGAAGGCTTATGTGACTATTAGGCCGGGGAGCCTGGATTCTAAAGGCTAGTGAGCCTATTTTTGTAATATGTAAACACTCATATTATTAATGAAAATGCACTGCTACATGGAGACCGATTCATAAATGAGTATGGGGGGATAAAATCCACTAGAAAGGGGAAAGTGGGGCTAAGAGTCTAGAAAGGGGATAATTTAGGGGGATTAATTCCATTGGAATATTATAATATTATTTCTTAAAGCTAAAATAATGTATATTTTTATATATCCTGAGTCTCGAAAGTAAGGACAAGGGAGTCCCTTGGAGTACCAAGTGTCCTAAAATACATATA
>SNQJ01S0068628.1:108074-128878 GCA_010110895.2 Picea sitchensis | reverse complement strand
CTGCCAAGGAAAGTGCTTTGATACCACTTGCAAGATACCAGATATATAAAATATGCAGAACAGAAATGAAATGCTAGAAATGACAGAATAACAATAAAATATCCAGCATAATCTTCACAATACACAGAAATGATATATGAAATAGCAACATAAATATCAATTTGAATCAGATAGCAATGTTCACAGGCCTCTTCGAGGGGGCAACCTCCAGTCGAGCAGCGCTCTGTTACAATAATATTCCAAGCTAGGGTTCTCATACCCTCGACTCCTAATTATACTAAAAAGAAGCATCTAGAGGAAGATCCTTTTAGAAGCGGAAGCTTCTATTAGGTCTTCTTACATCCGCCTTATTCTATTTTATTGAAAGGTCTTATTAATATTGACCTTTATTACATTCTAATACATTGATCTACCTATGTGCGGGTTAGGACCTTAACAGGAATTATGGAGATATTTGTCCATTACAACTTGGTGCCAAACGCTTTTCTGACTTAATACCCTCCAAAATGTGTTGGCATTCAATGCTAAATTAAAAAGATATAGATTAGAGCCCATATCCCCTATTTCGTTTTGGTCTTGAGAGGATATCCCATATGCACAAATGAAGTTGTTGACAATCGGAATGGTCGTTCCATAAGAAATGAAACATCACTTTACGAATCTTATTTATTACTGTGCGGGGCAAAGATTCCATAGACCTCTAGTAGACCGGCTGGCCTTCCAGCACTGATTTTAATAAAATGAATCTGCCACCCAATAAAAGCCACCTGTTATACCCACTACCAATCTTCCTTGTGAATTTAGAAACAAGCCACTCCCAATCAGTTACTGGTTGTGGCCCTGACTTTAAATAATACCCTAAATATTTAAAACCACAAGATAGATCACTGAAGGAAAAAGGTAAGATAGATTTGAAGGGTAACAGTTCGTCATCATTCAGGCCTTCAAAATGAATAGTTGACTTAGAATGATTCACCGTGGGGCCGGAAGCACTACAGAACAGGCCAATAATATTATTAATCTCCCTCCATTCTGTTATAATCGCCCTTTCCATAGTGATTACATCGTCCACAAACAAAAAAATGCAGGATCTTTATCAACCTAGAGACTTTTATACCTAAAATTAAGCCTTCCTCAAATGATTTTTTCAGCAGTAGGTCGAGACCTTCCATAACTAAGATAAAAATAAGGGGAGGGGCACCCTTGACGGACACCCCTCTCACTTTTAAACAACTCTGTAGCCTCCCCATTAATTAATACATTATAGGAAGAAGAATTTACACATGACATAATCTAGTTTGTCATCTAGATCCCCAACTCGATCGATTTTGAGTAAGATCATTCTTAAATGATCCTAGTGGATATTGTTTTAAGCTTTCCTTAAATCCAGCTTTAGTACAAGAGCTTTTAACTTTTTCTTTTTTATGCTGTGTATGCTTTCATGTGTTGTGCCTATGGCATCTTGAATGCGTCTATCTTTTAAAAAGTCCAGTTGTTCAATGGAGATAGATCTGGAAAGGAAAGGTTTTAACTTATTGGCAATAATTTTGGAAATTACCTTATAGCAAAGATTGCAGAGAGAGATATCATGATAATCATCGAAAGTTGAAGGATTATTTGCCTTAGGAATCAAGATCAAAAACATTGAGTTTAGAGCGCCCACAATAGATCCTAATCTTCTTGATTCTTCCACCATAGCAAGAAGATCCTCGCCAACCAGATCGAAAAAAAAAACAAAAGACTCATAATTCTTAATAAATTATCTTATAGAGTTAGTGGGAAAAGGGAGTAGATTAATATGCTTTCACCAAGTGTTCACTAGTGGAAGGGACTTTAAAAACATAAATTAATAAATGCTCTACCCTAAAACTCACAATGCTCTAGGTACTTAGTGCTAGCATTTCAAAACCTATGTTGGCTCAAAGCATGTAATGCTTTAGTTACATAGGTACATAGTGTTCTCCTTTCAAAACCTATGTTGTATCTACAATCAAGCTTGGAATTTCAAGTTAGTCTTACTTGTCAAATGAAAAAATTTCAACGGTCATATTTTTCAGTGTTCTTTTTTATTTGATGTTCTATATAAAAACTTTTACCAAAATGCAAAACTATATCTATATTATATTAATCAAAACATAAATAGAAAAGAAATATAGTGCATGTATTTCTTACTATTTTATTACTTGGATAATAAAGATTAATAAGTAATAGGATAGTATAACATTTTTCATTGAAAATAATGAGGTGGAAATGAAATCAATTAATCCAATCTTCTTTAGTAATAATTGCAAAAATAATGTCCATTTAAAATTGCTTCAAAAATCATACACTATTTAGTTTTGATTGGAATCATTGAAAAATCAAAAAAATTATGTGTAGATGCAAGGAAAAAACAAAAAAATCCCTCATTAAATCTGCAATCTTAAAAATCATACTATACAAAGTTTGAAGCTTCTAGATAAAAAAATTTGTACGTTTCTCTTTTTCTTTTGAAAAATCATACTATACAAATTTTAAAGCTTCTAGAGCTTTTTGTACATTTCTCTCTTTCTTTTGAACACTCATTGAGATGAGAAACAAAAAAAAATAAAAAATAAACCTTTAACTATGGAGAAACATAGTCTATAATGCAAGGAAATGCCATAAGGAAGGCTAAATGTCATTTTCCCATTAAACAGAATTTTTAAATTCTCAACAATTTTTGGCACTACATCTTTGTAAAGCTTCATCACATTTTTTTCTAATTTGTCTTCTATAGTGATGTATAAGTAACACCTTTAGTTTTGTCATTTCCATAAACAAGTTTCAACTTCTAACCTTACATAACCTCAAAAAAACCTTGATTTCCTCTCTCAAATGTTTAAAATGCAAAACTCTATAAAAATATTCAGAGATAAACTTTTTGGAAAACACCTAACTTACCAATAATTTCTAATTAAAGTGAAAACTTTATTATTATATCATAAGCCTAAAAATATTAAGTGGTAATATAAATACCATACAACCATTTTGCATAAAAAGTCAACTTAATTCAATTAAACTAACTTAATTTAATTAAGAAAAGTAGTGGAGATATCCATTTAACAAGCTAAACCAATTTACTTCAACTAAAATACAAAATAAAAATATATACATATTCTATTTAGATTTGAACTTGTAACATTTTAAGAGATGAAAGACATATTCTTAATCATTAGACTCACTCAAGCTATATACACAGCACTTAAAGTTTGACAAGACTTAACTCTCTAAGTTTAGTGCTAATTTAAAACAGCTTAGTCTAAACGTTCTACTTGTTGGTCATTTTTCGGTGACTTTTTCCGTTTGAATTTGCCTGAAATCCGGTGAGGAATGGTTGGATCTGCAGATTTGAATGGCTAAGTTTGTATATTCCGAATGCCTCAGAGGTTTTTCGGCAAGCCGAATCCATTTATGCATTCAAAAATGCAATTTAAACAACAAAAAATAACAATTTTATCCAAATTTACATCACCCGCAAAAAAATCCCAAAAATTAAAAAGTTTAGCCAACGCCATTTAAAACTGTCAAATAGAAATAAAAAATACGTAATGCCCATCTATTTATTGGGCGGTAAGGGATACCAGACTACCAACGACTCGGTTCCCCTAATCCAAGCCTTTGCAATTTACAAACATGCAAAAAATTCAAGAAGTCTTTCCGGGTCAGAGACCTACACGTTTGACTCTGAAACTGGTAGACATGGCAGAGAAACTGTGCATAAGAGACCAAAAGACCCTTGGAAGAGCGTAATTATCCGGGGCCGCTCCTTTGTGATGCTGGGATCTGTTCCATTCTCCTGTACTCATGAGAACTGTTCTGCATATTCAGATAACAAACAATTTTGCCTTCAGAATGGTCAAGTCAGCTTGGAGTCACTGGAGCTTCTCACAGATGTTTCAGAGATCAGTACTAAGCTTGGAGTCATTGGAGCTTCTCACAGATGTTGCAGAGAATGTGGGGAGCTTTCCAGTGCCCCCACATTCTCTTTCTCAGGCTTTGAATAGAGCTCCAGCTTGAGATCGATGTTCTGCAGACTAACAATAACTTGATCTGACTTGCCTCTATTTAGTTTGAATTCCTTTGCAGTGTTCTTTCTACTGGATTTGATTGATTTTTAGACTGCTTGTAGGTGAGTATCAACCTCCCACTGGCCACCTATTTCCTCTTGAATTTCCTCCAGAGAGAACAAAGGGAATCTTTGTTTCGTCCCTCTCTACGCAGAAAGAGGGCTGGTTTCCATTGCACTTCTCAATCATATGTTCCTGGGTGGTTCCTTCCTCTGAGAATGAAAATAGCCCATATTGCTTTCGTTCCCAAAATGGTGGAATAAGCTATGGCGAATCATCTATCTCTGTTCCTGACTGACAGTTAACCCATTGTCCAGCAGAAGTATTTCTGTGATGATTGCAAGATCTTACTTACAGTCTCATCTTATATGTGGAATATCTAACTTCTCTTGAAACAGGAACTGGCATGAACTTCTCTTACACTGTATTCTTTCTTTAATTGTATAACAAGTCACATGGAGATTTCAAACAACTCTGCCTTCGATGCAGCTGATTTCCCAGCACTTATGTAGGCCCACACATGATCTATTATTCAGCCCATGAGATGTTTATATATAAGCGGTAGGTAGGGAGGGAAAAGTTCTGTTGTTTCTATGTGACGAGTCCAGAATTTCTGTTCTGCAATCATAGTCTTGAAATTAAATCCTGTGATATGCTTTATAGCCAATGGTGATGCTGAAGCCTGAGCCTTACGAAACATTAGATTGTGTATCATCAAGAGCAGATGATTTACCCGTTAGTATTGAGTATTCATTGCAGATACAACGACTAAATAGAACTTTCACTGTTTGCCTTCAGGTTATGAATTAATGCCTCCTCTTCTGTGATGTCTGGAAGGCTTCATTTCAGGGTTCTTCATCAAATTCAAATTCAAATTCATATTCATATTCATATATATATATATATTTCTGCAACATAAACTTTTATTAGTTTTGTGTTTCTTCGAAAAAAAGAAACAGAATTGGAAGAAGGAAAGCCATTAAAAATAATACTAACTTTGTCATAAAATATTTAACACATAATTGCAAGCCCAGAAGACAATGGTGAAGTGTCTATAAAACCTATTGTTGTTTTCCTCATTAGTATGTTGAGAGCTATTCCTCTATAATAATTTAGAACATTTTTTTTACACAAAAAAGAATTCGTAATTTCATTAAAATGAAAAACTAAATTACATTCTCAGCATTTCATAATATGAGCCAGAACTCTCTAATTGAGTCTTCATCACACATCTCATACTTATCAAAACCAAAACAAATCCATACAAGGTTCATATTTGACATCATTCCAGTATGAAAGTGGGATTTTCTCTGTTCTTATCTCTAAATCATTAACCCCTGTAAATCTAAATCTTTAACCCCTGTAAAAACATATTGTCATTGTAAGAATGATGGCAAGATCAAAAACTTTTGTCATTGTTAATTTTACAAACTAAAATGTAGAAGAACTTTGGTCATTTGATGCAGAGGCATCATTCCTTGTTGCATTTGTATTGCTAACCAACTTGGATATGCTTTTTCTCAATCCCCTAGAAGCAACTACATTTGGCACCGAATCCTCTCTGATACTCTCCAACATCCTTACCACAACTCTCATAGTTGGTCTTCCTTCTGGTGAATGCTTTGAACAAAGCAAACCAAGATGTACCAAAGAGAGTAAGCATCTGTATACATTATTTTCTTCAAATTCATCTCCAACTACCTCACTAAAAAGACCACTCTCAATTACCTCATTCACCTTGCTTGGGTATGCAAAGTTTACCCAATTGTGCAAGTTTAGGTCTCCGACAAACATGTGACTAGTTGGTTGTTTTCTAGTGAGCATTTCCAATAACATAATGCCATAGCTATAAACATCTCCCTGGGTAGAAACCGTTCCACTCGTTCCATATTCTGTAGGAAAGACAACCTTGATTAAATTTTATTCAATCAATCGATACAAATATTGTTAATAAGAGAAGAAAACTGAAAGGGATGTTTAAAAAAAACATACCTGGGGCAATGTAGCCAATGGATCCTCTTAAAGCAAGGGATGAAGCATGCGAATTAGTAGAGCTTTCACCAATTAATCTTGCAATACCAAAATCTGTTACATGGCCTAACATATGCTCATCCAAAAGTACATTGCTAGGTTTTAAATCACAATGCACTACTTGCACAAAAGAATCATGATGAAGATATTCCATGGCATGGGCCACATCTATGGCAATGTCTAATCGTGTTTTTAACGGCAATTCACACACATCCTCACCATTGTTTTCATCTCTATTAGGATACAAATGCTTGTCTAAGCTCCCATTAGACATAAACTCGAACACTAAACCTTTGAAATGGAGGTTGGAACATGAGGTTATAATTTTCACCAGATTTCGATGTCGAACCTTTTGCAAGACATTGCATTCTGCTTTAAAACTTTTCTCACCTTGGTCATTTTGCAACTGGAGAACCTTCACAACAACAAGTGTGCCATCATTCAAAATTCCTTTATAAACTAACCCAAAACTACCTGTTCCCAGTAAGTTGTCTTTGGCAAATCCATTAGTCGCTATGTGAAGCTCTTGATATGAGATCCTTTGACGCTCTATCTTTTGGAAAATAGCTCTTGAGACATGAATGTTTTGTATATTCATATTCCTTCTCCAAAAGAATATTAAAACTAGACAACATAGTATAAAAGCAATAGCTCCACTCACTSGCAATAATACTCTTTTCACAATTGAAGGATGACCTCTTGGTGTTCGGCAAGGAGATACATGGAATACTTGTGGTCCACAAARGTTAGGATTTCCATTTAAGGACATGACAATTGATTGATTTGCAAAAACTCCTCCTTTTGGAATTTCCCCCGTGAGCTTGTTAAAAGATAAATTCAAATATTGAAGCATTTTCAATTTGTTGAGAGTAATTGGTATTGTCCCGGATAAGAAGTTGGAAGAGAGATCTAGGCTCATAAGACTTTGTAATTTTTCAAGTGAATCTGGAATAGAGCCTTGGAAGGAATTTCGAGATAAATTCAATGAAAATAGTTCAACGCAACTTCCGAGTGTAGATGGAATGACTCCAATCAAGTGATTAGCAGAAATATCTATAGCTTGAGCCATTGCAATTTTACCAATCTCCTTGGGCAATGAGCCTTCTAATAAATTCCAAGACAGATTCAAATAGAAATTTAGATTACGAAGGTCAACAATTTCATGTGGTATGCTTCCAATGAGCATATTGTGTGACAAGTCAAGCAATTCCAAATTTGTACAGTTTCCTAAGTTGGAAGGTATGCTACCTGATAATTGGTTGTGATGAAGGAGGAGAAATCTTAGTCGTTTAAGGGGTGCAAGGGAATTGGTAATCTTCCCAGAGAGCATGTTTCTGCTGATGTCCAAGAGACCGAGTCGTTTTAACTGTTCAAATTCATTAGGTATGTTTCCTTGTAATTTGTTGTTTCTTAAATCCAATCTTTCTAAATTTTTAAGGTTTCTTAAAGATGGAATGCTACCATTTAAAGAATTTCCAGATAAATTTAGATAGGTTAAGCCGCTAAGATTGCCTATATGCGGAGGGATGTTTCCTTCTATCAAGTTGTTTGCTAATGTTAAGAAAGATAAATTGGTAGAAAGTTTGTCTATGGCAGGGGGTAAGAATCCAGCTAGTTTATTATCTCTCAAGTCTAGTTCATTTAGGTGGGAACAATTGGCAAGGGCTATGAGAAAAGGCATGGTCATAGAATTGCCACTACCAAGCTGATTAGACTGCAAGTCTAATGTTTCAAGGAGGGATAACTTACCCAATTCTGTTGGCACACTCCCACTCAACATGTTGTCATTTAAGAGGAGTGTTGTAAGTTTTGAACAATTTCCAATGGAATTTGGTATGTTTCCACTAAGTTGATTTCCCCATAAATAGAGCTCACTCAAGTTAGCCATATTTGTCAAAGAAGTGGGAATGCTTCCAGTTAATTTGTTTTTGAGAATTGCCAAGTGAGTCAAAGTGGATATATTTGACAAAGAAGCTGGAATGGTACCTGATAATTCATTCAGTGAGAGGGAAAGCCATTGGAGACTAGTAAACTGGCCCAATTCTTGTGGAATGCTTCCACTGAGTCTGTTTTCGGCAATTTCCAAGTCAACCAAAGTGGATATATTTGACAAAGAAACAGGAATAGTGCTTGATAATTCATTCTCATAGAGGTAAAGCGTTTGGAGACTAGTGAGTCGGCCAAATTCTTGTGGCATACTTCCTGTGAGTTTGTTTGTGTAAATTGCTAAGTCAATCAAAGTGGAGATATTTGATAAAGAAACTGGAATGGTTCCAGATAGTTCATTCTCATAAAGATAAAGCGTACGGAGAATAGTAAGTCGGCCCAATTCTTGTGGCATACTCCCTGAGAATTTGTTTGTGTAGATTTCCAAGACAGTCAAAGTGGAGATATTTGACCAAAAAGTGGGAATGTGGCCTGACAATTCACAATAACACTAGTGAGATAATTTTTTGCAATTTCTGAAATAATCAAAGCTGAGAGGTTTAAGAAGAAGGAAGACGAATCGTACCTGTGAGGCTGTTTGCTCCTAATAAAAGCTGCTGCAGATGTGAGAGGGAACCCAACTCGTGGGGAATAGTTGCAGTCAGATTGTTGTAGGAGAGCTCCAAGTGAACCAAATTTGTGCAATTGCAGAGATCAGTTGGGATGCTTCCCCCCAATCGATTGTTGTCTAACCTGAGGCTCTTCAAACGAAATAGGCGTCCCAGTTGACGTGGGATATAACCGTGGAGTGCATTGCCAGAAAGATCAAGCGTATGGAGAAAGGACAAATTGGCAAGGAAAGGAGAGATGGCGCCGTGCAGTTTCATGTCAGAGAGGTCGATGGAGACCACTCTGTCCATGTGACGGCGGCTGCAGGTGACGGCAGTCCAGTTGCAAAAGGGGACTGTGGGACTCCAGTCGGCCATGGAACCATGAGGATCAGTGGTTATTTCGTTCCTGAAAGCCAAGAGCGATTGTCGATCGTCATGAAAAATGGAATGCGTAGAGGAGGAGGGAAAAATGGAGAGGAAAAAGAGCAAATGGAGAGGAAAAGAAAAACAGAGGAACGACATGGTGCTTGAAATACAGAGAGATTGCACCTTCTTCTCGAGATTATTTAAAACGGAGAGAGCAGAGAGGATAAGTGTAGTGCTATCTATGTGAAGATTCTCACGATTATTTATAAACGGAAAGAGAGAAAGGGGTGTAATTATTTACAAAGAACAGAAAGTTTAGGCGTCGTGAAGACGGTGCAGAGGCAGACGGAGAACAAAAAGTTTGGGCGTGGTGGGAACGTGGTGGGTGTAAGTTGGCGTATGTACGGTTGAGCGTAGTAAAGACGGAGCGGAGGTGTAATTATTCGTCCGCTCGTCAACAGAAAAGCCAAAATATGTTATGGCGTACATGCAGAGCAGAAGTCAGAAGTCAAGATGATGGAGCCCTAGAAATGGAGTATGCACCGTTTAGCGAGGCTCGAAAGTTTGGGCGTGGTGAAGACGCAGAGCAGGTGTAATTTTTCGTCCGCTGGTCAACACAAAAGCCATAAGTATTTGGCTCGTCAACACAATTTTTTTGGATCCATTCAATTTTTACATTGTGTTTGGAAGTCACAATTGATTATTATTTTTCATTTATATATATATTTAGGTAATTTATATTTATTTTTTATATATTTATATTTAAATGTTTTTTTACATAATAATATAATTATCAATTGATTATTATTTTTTATTTATATATATTTAAATAATTTATATTTATTTTTCATATATTTATATTTAAATGTATTTTTTGACATAATAATATAATTATATAATTGATATTTATTTTTTCTATTTATAAATAAAAAAAAATAATGAAAAAAAATGATAATAAAAATGAGAGAGTGTTTTGTTGACTAAGTACAATATATCTCCATCATGATAGAACAAAGCAACTCAATAAGTGGTGAAGAAGATATAAGACTTTATTTTCTATATTTAGATTGAAACAATTACTAAATTATTATTTAATAATAAAAATACTCATCATTTTAATCAATCTTTCAAATGTGTAAAAATATTATTGATTTCATTTTTTTTAAATTCTTTGAAGAAGATATAAGACTTTATTTTCTATATTTAGATTGAAACAATAACTAAACTATTATTTAATAATAAAAATAATCATCATTTTAACCAATCTTTCAAATGTGTAAAAATATTACTGACTTCATTTTTTTTAAATTCCTAAATTCAAAAGTTGATAGAATTCTTTCTAATTTTAAATTCTTGAAATTAAAATTTTCTCCATAAAAAATTCTAGAAGTTAATAATAGAGTTTTTGAAGTCAACAATAATGATGATAATTAATCTCCACTAAAATTGAATTGGTTTATCAATTCTATTATATATGTTTTAATTTTTTTTACAAATTTTCAATAAATTATTATTTATATAAAAATAATATTAAATAAATAATTTTTTAATTTTTTAATTAAAAAAATTATTAAATAATCATAAAAGTTTTTTTGGCAATTTTTTTAAAATAATAAATATATTTTTAACATAATATTTTTATAATGATAAATATATCTCCATCATGATAGAACAAAGCAACTCAATAAGTATAAGTGGTGAAGAAGATATAAGACTTTATTTTTTATATTTAAATTGAAACAATTACTAAATTATTATTTAATAATAAAAATAATCATCATTTTAACCAATCTTTCAAATGTGTAAAAATATTATTGATTTCATTTTTTTTAAATTCTTTGAAAAAGATATAAGACTTTATTTTCTATATTTAGATTGAAACAATTACTAAACTATTATTTAATAATAAAAATAATCATCGTTTTAACCAATCTTTCAAATGTGTAAAAATATCACTGACTTCATTTTTTTAAAATTCCTAAATTCAAAAGTTAATAGAATTCTTTCTAATTTTAAATTCTTGAAATTGAAATCTTCTCCATAAAAAATTCTAAAAGTCAATAATAGAGTTTCTGAAGTCAACAATAATGATGATAATTAACCTCCACTAAAATTGAATTGGTTTATCAATTCTATTATATATGTTTTAATTTTTTTTAAATTTTTTTTTACAAATTTTCAATAAATTATTATTTATATAAAAATAATATTAAATAAATAAATTTGTAAATTTTTTATTAAAAAAAATTATTAAATAATGATAAAAGTTTTTTGGGCATTTTTTTTAAATAATAAATATATTTTTTAACATAATATTTTTATAATGATAAATATATCTCCATCATGATAGAACAAAACAATTCAATGAGTCGTGAAGAAGATATAAGAATTTATTTTCTATATTTAGATTGAAACTATTACTAAATTATTATTTAATAATAAAAATACTCATTATTTTAACTAATCTTTCAAATGTGTAAAAATATTATTGTTTTCATTTTTTTTAAATTCTTTGAAAAAGATATAAAACTTTATTTTCTATATTTAGATTGAAACAATTACTAAACTATTATTTAATAATAAAAATACTCATCATTTTAATCAATCTTTCAAATGTGTAAAAATATTACTGATTTCATTTTTTTTAAATTCCTAAATTTAAAAGTTAATAGAATTCTTTCTAATTTTAAATCCTTGAAATTGAAATCTTCTCCATAAAAAATTTCTAGAAGTTAATAATAGAGTTTTTGAAGTCAACAATAATGATGATAATTAACCTCCACTAAAATTGAATTAGTTTATCAATTCTATTATATATGTTTTAAATTTTCTTAAAAATTATTTTTACAAATTTTTAATAAATTATTATTTATATAAAAATAATATTAAAAAATTATTTTTTTGAATTTTTTATTAAAACAAATTATTAAATAATGATAAAAGTTTTTTGGACAATTTTTTTTAAATAATAAATATATTTTTTAACATAATATTTTTATAATGATAAATATATCTCCATCATGATAGAACAAAGCTGTGAAGAAGATATAAGACTTTATTTTTTATATTTAGATTGAAACAATTACTAAATTATTATTTAATAATAAAAATACTCATTATTTTAATCAATTTTTCAAATGTGTAAAAATATTATTGTTTTCATTTTTTTAAAATTCATTGAAGAAGATATAAGACTTTATTTTCTATATTTAGATTGAAACAATTACTAAACTATTATTTAATAATAAAAATACTCATCATTTTAACCAATCTTTCAAATGTGTAAAAATATTACTGACTTCATTTTTTTAACATTACTAAATTCAAAAGTTAATAGAATTCTTTCTAATTTTAAATTCTTGAAATTGAAATCTTCTCCATAAAAAATTCTAGAAGTTAATAATAGAGTTTTTGAAGTCAACAATAATGATGATAATTAACCTCCACTAAAATTGAATTGGTTTATCAATTCTATTATATATTCTATTATATATGTTTTAAATTTTTTAAATTTTTCTTTTTACAAATTTTCAATAAATTATTATTTATATAAAAATAATATTAAATAAATAATTTTTAAATTTTTTTATTAAAAAAAATTATTAAATAATGATAAAAGTTTTTTGGGCAATTTTTTTAAAATAATAAATATATTTTTTAACATAATGATGATGATGATTAACGTCCACTAAGACCTAATTGGTCTATCGGACCTTAAGAGGGTAAGTGATTATTTGTGATTCTTTAGAATTTTGTTTCTGTGCTCGAAAAACATTAAGAGAAGGTTTCCAAGATCACCATACTTTTGTTGAGTTAAGAGGTTAGGAAGGTTGGTAGTGTGATCAATATTTTGAAAATGAGATCTAATATGGGTATGGTTTGGACAATCTAAGAAAGTGTTTTCATCTTCAACCCCAACTTCTTAGTGTCTAAGGTATTACACCTTTCATCCATGGCGTTTTATGGATTGACCAATGCCCAGTTTGACTTTGGAGCTCGTGAGAATTTGTTTCTTATCTTAGCAATGTATTTTTTTTCTTTACACTTGGCAAAGCAGGATGATAATTTTGATCTTCTAGATTAGGGTTGATTACATCTTTATAATACCTTAATGTTTTCTTTTTCCCTCTAACTCTTTATCACCACATTTTTTCCTTAGAATTTTGATTTGGCGTTTTTTTAATAGTATCTTTATTACGTAAAATGGTTTCTTCCATTATTCCCCAATAGTTTAATCAAGATTGGGTGTCTTTTATGCCATCCTAGCTTGAGTAGATGGTGGTTATGACTTGATTTGGAAACAATTTTGGGTAGCCTATTGTCTTCCTGTTGTTTAACTTGTTCTTATACATTGGGTATCTAGTCATGGCTCTCTCCAATGAGGGAGAGCTAGTTTCTACAAGGAGGGATGGGATAGAGGTATTTCCTTTAATTTGAGATTATAGGTTATAAAATTCTTTTGTATTTACTCTATCTTTCTCAGGGATTCACAGAGATACTACAACCCCATACTTCACATCCATAAAGGGCAATAGGTGTACTCAGAGTCTCAAGAGGAGTTTCTTCTTATCCCAACTCAAAGTTCGGTGATTTACAATTGTTTCAAGCCCATAATAAGCTTTCCATCCCCAATTAATCCTTTTCTCAATGCTATAATTCCAATTAAGCTTGTAGTGAATATCAATTCAAATATTTGTATGAATTCACTTCCTCAAGTTGTTGTTGTCATATACAAAGGTATCATAGAGATCTTGTGGATTTAATAATCATGGCCTGGTCTTGCTCGGTGTGTGATCTGTGTACCCATGAACCGTCCTTGAGGATTCTTAGTTGGTTTTCAAAGATCATGGGGACTCCTTGCCATAAGAATGATATCATCAGCATAAAAGAAGAAGATTGATGACTATACGATTGAGTGTAGAGCCAACACAACTTGCTTTTTCCAAACAATCTTCCAATTTGTCAATGTATATGCCAAAAGGGTAGGGGACAAAGGGACAGCCTTGTTTGACTCCGATGTGCAGTTAATCTCTTTTAACCAACCCTCAGTATTTCCAAACTTAGTAATAACATTCTCCTTTATCCTTGTTAAATAGCCTCAACTCGAGAGGCTTTTATCTCTTCCAACCACCTATTCCAAAAGGCTCCTAGGAACCATGTCAAGCTTTCCTAAAGTCAACAAAACAACAAAAGATTGGTTTTAGTATAGGAACTCCTCTGCCTGCAATGATCTTAAGAGTAACAAGATGGTCCACACCAGTTGAATGATATCTCCTAAACCAGCTTGACCTTTAGCTCTTTTACAGTGACTTTTTCTAACCAAATGCTAATCTTCTTTTCAAAATAATCCCATAAAGCTTGGCTAGGATCGGGCTAATCATAATGGTCTATAATTAGAGGGAATGTTTTATCCCATTTTTAAAAATAGGAACAATGAGGCTTTCGGTCCAGGGTTTAAGGAAGCCTTGCTTATTTGCTAAATTGAAGAGCTTGTGTATGTGAGGGATAAAGGGATTGACCCCTCAGGTTCAAAATTTCAGCTTAGTGGCAACTATTGTCATAGCTTTCCCATTTGGAGTAAACAACGAACTCTATGTCATCTAAAAAACTGCTTCCTTTGTAGGACAATAGGAATGGTGTCCATGGCATTAGAACTCTTAAAGACTTTTAAGGTGGGAATTCCAGTCCGTTAAGGGAATCCTATTATTTTATTTAGTATTGGATTTTAAATTTAGCTCCATAGCTTCTTAGGATCAACGTATAGTTGTGAGAGTTGCTCTTTCCTTTTATTGATATAGTATCTTTTTTCTTTTAATTGGGGCTTTATGCATTATTGATCTTATCAAGTTTTAAGATATTAGAATCATCCCTAATGGCTTTCCTGTAATTTTACATTCTTTATCATACGAGGGTTAGTTGTTCTATTATTCTTTTTATGGGACACCTTAGAAGAGAACTTGTTAATGGAAATTGAAGGGTAGTTGTAAATTATGATAGAGTTCTTCAATGTTGTCCTTATAAGTTGGGAGTTTTAATTTACTATTTAAATCCTTTAAGAAAATGTGGACTTTACTTTTGTCAGCATAGGCTATTGATTATCATAATTCTCTTCATGGTACTCCTATGCATGGAAAATTTTAAGTTAGGTTAAAGGTTTATGATAAGTCAGACTCCTTGATGATCATTTAAAAGGTCAAAAAGTTGTTATTTGGACAGAAACAAGGGATATCATATATCACATAATCTACGCCCTACTACCTAGCCCATGAATACGGGTCATTTGGTTGGAGTTTGTATCATTCTCCATTGCAAATTATTAAGTCTTGAGAGCTAGAGAGCTTGACCAACTCGATGCAAACAAATTCTCAATTAGGTCTTGAGAGCATCTTTTGTAGATATTAGATAAAACAAGGTCCTCATCTGTATAAGGATTATGGTTGGAGTCATCATAAAAGAGTAGATTGTTTAGTTGGATTCCTAGCATTAAAGTCTCCTCGGAGGAGGATATTACCTTCATTTTTCCAAATTATAGATATCTTGTTCTAAATTATTATGGGACTATTTTATCTAGATTATTTTCTTATAAAGTAGAATTAATAGGTGCAAAATAACAAATTGCTATATACATCTTCTTAGCATTGGTCTAAAATTTCTATCTAAATGTATTTATTAAGAGGGTCAATCTTATGAGTTGAATGTGAGGAGAAATGCTTTCTAATATAACAAGCTGCCTCCTATCCCTCTATGGTGGGATTTTTTTGTTCCATGTGGACCACAAAATAAATCCTTCGATATTAGGGACCTTTCATTATTCATGCTCCCAAGTTTAAACTAGGCAGATAATATCAATATCACTCGAAGTCGACTTATCATGGGACCTTTAAGCCATGGAAGAAATACGACAATTCCAAAAAGGATCCCAAGTGTCGAATTCCTATTTATTATTATCCTTAGGTCTCTATCCCCTAACAATAGCTTTTGATTTCTAATTGTGCCCATTTTCCTTCTTTCTGGCTTCTTTTACCTTTGAACTTCCTTCCTTAGTTAAACTTGGTCTTCAGGAATGAGGAGTCTTCATTTTAAATATTCCTAGCCCTTTTAAGCTTGGAGATTTACTAAGTATGCTATATTTATGAATGATTACAACTTTGACATGGATCAACCATCTTTGTGATCAATTATTTTTCCTAACCTCTTTGCTTCTATGAGGTAAGTTGTATCAATTTGTGATTTATTTTTAATTCTTCTTTACTATTGCTAGTGTATCCTCCTCTTGTTGTTCTTTTATACAAAATTATGAGGTTCAAGGCTCTTTTGTTTTGCTCATGGTCCAATTCGATTAGCTTATTCATTTCCTCTTTGATGGGTTTGATATCTAATTTGTTTTTCCATATTGGATGGTCAAATTGTTGGTTGATTTTTCTTCTAGCTCTTTAATCCTATCTCAAGTTGTGATTTTATTCAACCTCTCCTTTTTGGGTTGGTTGTTTATGTTTTCCATTTCTTGAATTCTATCCTTCATTGTTTGCAATTCACTCTTGAACCATAAATCTATCCTCTATTTGAGTTTGAATGGTATCTTTGATTTTTTTTTATCAATCATTGCCTCTAGCTATTTGGGATTTTTAAGTCTCTTTCTTCCTCCTTTTTTTTAATGTTTCTAACTCTATTTTGGATTTTGGCATCTCTCTCTTCTCTTTTTTCTCTGCAGTTCCATATAATCATAAAGGATCTCTAGGGTGATTTGCGGGGGCCTCTCCCATTGTTAGGGTGAGTTTTGGAATAGGTGGTGGAGTGCTCATATTGAAAGAGAGAAAAAGATGTTTGGAATAGGTGGTGGAGTGCTCATATTGAAAAGAAGAGAAAAAAGATGTAACAATTATTATTAAGGATTGACTTTATCTCTCAAATCAACTTTTACTTCTGAAACATAAAATAAAAAAAAAAATAAAATATATTTAATTCTCTTTACCTAAAATTAAAATTGAATCAAAGTAAAAAGTGACTCACCTCATTTCAGATGTCCAAATGCTCAACCCTTTGAAGAAGCCAAAAAATCATTTATGAAGACCACAGAGAAGTCCAAAGAAACTACAGAGATTATACTGGGTAAAAAAGGTAAAAACTGCAAAGATTATTCCCGTTCAAAACCCTAGATATATAATCTTAGAAATAAAATATCTTAAAAAATAAATAGACAAATAAATATTATTCTTGTTCAAAACCCTAGATATATAATCTTAGAAATTAAAATATTATTTGCGTTGAAACCCTAGATATATAATCTTAGAAATTAAAATATTATTTGCGTTGAAACCCTAGATATATAATCTTAATTTCAAAACCGCAGAGATCTACTATGCTCGTTCCAAACCGCGGAGAAATATTAATTTCAAAACCACAGAGAATTAGTATTCCCGTTCAAAACCGCGGAGAAATATTATTTCCGTTCAGAACCGCAGAGAAATATTATTCCCGTTCAAAACCGACGCAGAGAATTCACGTTCAAAACCGCAGAGTATTCCCGTTTAAAACCGCAGAGAATTCCCATTCAAAACCGCAGAGATTTACCTTAAACCCTTTATAAAACCTAAAATCAATATTTTTATAATGATAAATATATCTCCATCATAATAGAACAAAGCAACTCAATAAGTGGTGAAGAAGATATAAGACTTTATTTTCTATATTTAGATTGAAACAATTACTAAATTATTATTTAATAATAAAAATATTCATCATTTTAACCAATCTTTCAAATGTATAAAAATATTAATGATTTGATTTTTTTAAAATTCTTTAAGAAGATATAAGACTTTATTTTCTATATTTAGATTGAAACAATTACTAAACTATTATTTAATAATAAAAACACTCATCATTTTAACCAATCTTTCAAATGTGTAAAAATATTACTGACTTCATTTTTTTAAAATTCCTAAATTCAAAAGTTAATAGAATTCTTTCTAATTTTAAATTCTTGAAATTGAAATCTTCTCCATAAAATTTTTTAGAAGTTAATAATAGAGTTTTTGAAGTCAACAATAATGATGATAATTAACCTTCACTAAAATTGAATTGGTTTATCAATTCTATTATATATGTTTTAATTTTTTTTTACAAATTTTCAATAAATTATTATTTATATAAAATTAATATTAAATAAATATTTTTTTGAATTTTTTATTAAAAATAATTATTAAAAAATAATAAAAGTTTTTTGAGCAATTTTTTTAAAATAATAAATATATTTTTTAACATAATATTTTTATAATGATAAATATATCTCCATCATGATAGAACAAAGCAACTCAATAAGTGGTGGAGAAGATATAAGACTTTGTTTTCTATATTTAAATTGAAACAATTAATAAATTATTATTTAATAATAAAAATACTCATCATTTTAACCAATCTTTCAAATGTGTAAAAATATTATTGTTTTCATTTTTTTTTAAATTCCTTGAAAAAGATATAAGACTTTATTTTCTATATTTAGATTGAAACAATTACTAAACTATTATTTAATAATAAAAATAATCATCGTTTTAACCAATCTTTCAAATGTGTAAAAATATCACTGACTTCATTTTTTTAAAATTCCTAAATTCAAAAGTTAATAGAATTCTTTCTAATTTTAAATTCTTGAAATTGAAATCTTCTCCATAAAATTTTTTAGAAGTTAATAATAGAGTTTTTGAAGTCAACAATAATGATGATAATTAACCTTCACTAAAATTGAATTGGTTTATCAATTCTATTATATATGTTTTAATTTTTTTTTACAAATTTTCAATAAATTATTATTTATATAAAATTAATATTAAATAAATATTTTTTTGAATTTTTTATTAAAAATAATTATTAAAAAATAATAAAAGTTTTTTGAGCAATTTTTTTAAAATAATAAATATATTTTTTAACATAATATTTTTATAATGATAAATATATCTCCATCATGATAGAACAAAGCAACTCAATAAGTGGTGGAGAAGATATAAGACTTTGTTTTCTATATTTAAATTGAAACAATTAATAAATTATTATTTAATAATAAAAATACTCATCATTTTAACCAATCTTTCAAATGTGTAAAAATATTATTGTTTTCATTTTTTTTTAAATTCCTTGAAAAAGATATAAGACTTTATTTTCTATATTTAGATTGAAACAATTACTAAACTATTATTTAGTAATAAAAATACTCATCATTTTAACCAATCTTTCAAATGTGTAAAAATATTACTGTCTTCATTTTTTTTAAATTCCTAAATTCAAAAGTTAATAGAATTATTTCTAATTTTAAATTCTTGAAATTGAAATCTTCTCCATAAAAAATTTTAGAAGTTAATAATAGAGTTTTTGAAGTCAACAATAATGATGATAATTAACGTCCACTAAAATTGAATTGGTTTATCAATTCTATTATATATGTTTTAAATTTTTTTAAAAATTATTTTTACAAATTTTCAATAAATTATTATTTATATAAAAATAATATTAAATAAATAATTTTTTGATTTTTTTATTAAAAATAATTATTAAATAATAATAAAAGTTTTTTAAAATAATAAATATATTTTTTAACATAATATTTTTATAATGATAAATATATCTCCACCATGATAGAACAAAGCAACTCAATAAGTGGTGAAGAAGATATAAGACTTTATTTTCTATATTTAGATTGAAACAATTACTATATTATTATTTAATAATAAAAATATTCATCATTTTAATCAATCTTTCAAATGTGTAAAAATATTATTGTTTTCATTTTTTTTAAATTCCTTGAAAAAGATATAAGATTTTATTTTCTATATTTAGATTGAAACAATTACTAAACTATTATTTAATAATAAAAATAATCATCATTTTAACCAATCTTTCAAATGTGTAAAAATATTACTGACTTCATTTTTTTAAAATTCCTAAATTCAAAAGTTAATAAAATTCTTTCTAATTTTAAATTCTTGAAATTGAAATCTTCTCCATAAAAAATTCTAAAAGTTAATAATAGAGTTTTTGAAGTCAACAATAGTGATGATAATTAACCTCCACTAAAATTGCATTGGTTTATCAACTCTATTATATATGTTTTAAATTTTTTAAATTTTTTTTTTTTACAAATTTTCAATAAATTATATTAAATATTTTTTTGAATTTTTTAATAAAAAAAATTATTAAATAATGATAAAAGTTTTGTAGGCAATTTTTTTTAAATAATAAATATTTTTTTTAACATAATATTTTTATAATGATAAATATATTTTTTAACATAATAATATAATTATTTATTATATAATTGATATCTATTTTTTCTATTTATAAATCAAAAGAGAAAAATAATAAAAAAGAAAGATAATAAAAATGAGAGAGTGTTTTTTGGACTAAATACAATATATCTCCATATGGATGGAACAAAGCAACTCAATAAGTGGTGAAGAAGATATAAGACTTCATTTTCTATATTCAGATTGAAACAATTACTAAATTACTATTTAATAATAAAAATACTTATCATTTTAACCATTTTTATTCACATTGAAATAATTACTAAACTACTATTTAATGATAAAAATACTTATCATTTTAACCATTTTTTTATATCTTTTTATATGTGTAAAACTATTATTGTTTTCATTTTTTAAAAATTAATAGAAGTCTTCCTAATTTTAAATTTTTGAAATTGAAATCTTCTCATTTTAAAAAAATTTAAAATTTAATAATAAAATTTTTAAAGTTAACAATAATGATGATAATTAACTTTCACTAAAACTGA
>SNQJ01S0068628.1:74227-94888 GCA_010110895.2 Picea sitchensis | reverse complement strand
TCCATCTCTCATTAGAGTGGAGAAGTGTTGAGTTCTTTCACTCACATTTTCACCTTTCATTTGTAAGGAAAGCATCTATTTGAGGGCCTCAAGAGCCTTCCATTGGAGAAGGAAGGGACCCAAGTCCCCTTTCCCCTTTGTGTGCCTCTGGATTTCACTAATCAGATCAGCCTATCTATTGGTGAACTTGTTCCATTGTCATTTGTATTTAGTTTTTGTTTTTATGCTCATGTTGTTATTTAGTTCTTGTTTAATTCTTGTTCATACCTCTACTATTTTCTTTCTAACCTTTTGCATTACAGCTGTCATGACTAGAAGAGCCCAACTAGGCATGTAAGTGCTCACTTTTTGCTCACACATTGACGAAAAGAGCACGAACAAAGACCTTTTTCGTGTATGGGCTCAATTGTGGAGAATAACATAACACACTGAAAATCTAGGGCCAACTAACAAAAAGAAACAACATGCGCTAATAAAATCTAGGAATCAACCAAGCAAACAAAACTTCTCTCAATGACCGTACTAGTTGGTGATTAAATCCAACGTCGCATGATCAAGTTGAGAAGGGGCTGGGATATGGTGGAACAGTTACAATGGCGACATGCTTAATGGACTTACGCCTTGGTGCAATCTTCCACGCAGTAATTGTGGATTTACCCTCCAAGGAGCTCGAGTGAGTTTGACCAATGTTTGTTCCAGGTACAATGAGACTTCCCTTCACCGTCACCTTGTGTAAGTACCTAAAGATTATAGCAACTAAAGATACCAATTCAGAGTGAGTCCCTGGGCGGGTAGAGTCGACAGTCCGATCTAGAACGTATGGGCACGATAACAAGTCCGAAATCAACCCGAAAGGATCCCACACATAATCCTGGGTATACCTTCCAGTGACCCCCAATATACGATCCGACCACTACAAAAAGTTGAACCATGGAGGGATAATCTCCATAACTCAACTGAATGCGACCTCATGCATAACCCCTGTGTGAGAGGGGGATCCCAGAAAACCAATACGACAATTGGATTTTACTCTCCCTAACTCAGGATACTAATGTTTGTTTTGAAAACTTTGGAGAGTTGTACTTACAGCCTAATCCAAAGTTCTAGCCCTAGTCTATTGTTGGTGGAAGATCCTAAAAACAAAAATGTTCTAGATAATTTTTAATTAGCGTTCGTTTTAGAGATGTTTTTTACTCAAAGGGTGCACGAAAGTGAAACTAATTGAATGATGACTCAATGCCCAAAAAGATGCATAGAATATGATAAGCAATCATTTCTTTTCAATGAACGCCTATTTAAGGGAAAGAGAAGGAGTCGTTTTCACTTTCAAACACTAATATGCAAAGTCCTCAAACAATTGGTTCTCAATCGAATCCAATGCAATGCTAAAACATTTTCAAAAACACCTTCTAATATGAAAATCAAGCACTAAAAAGTATCTTTTTTCGTTTGTATGTGAATGATAACTAATTCAATGCAAAAACTTCTCCTATCAACTACCTTTTCAGATCAAGGAGATTCAGACAAGTATGATCAGATTTCGCACACACGATACACACCCTCTTGCTGTGATTGAAGAAAGAAGCAAACATAAGACAAAAGATGACAAAGCAAACTCAAACAATTCACACAAAAATGAGGTGTTCAAAGAACAATGACCTTCAAAAAACCAAGTGAGAAGAGTCACAGGCTTTAGATGTCCTTCACTGGAGTTCTCGCTCAGTCGGATAGGAGAGAAAAAAAACAGCGGATTGATTTCAAACACTCAACAACAAAAACTCAAAAATAAGAAAGGAGGGAATAAAATCTAAGCAAAAATGTGTTTACTTCTCAATACAAGGCATGCCACAGGTCAAAGGAAGAATCATTGAATCACAAAGCAGCCCAACAAGTGAGAAAACAGGGTTTGGACCTCCAAAAATTGCAATTTTTGAAGAGATTTTGGGCAAAAAGGGGCTGGCGCTTTGGTATAAGGGCCACCAGAGCATTATAAAGCTCTATCCAACAGCTTAAGGGAGTGTTGGCGCTCTGCTAACATAGGCAGGGGGGCGCCAAGCTCAAAAAACTCAGAAAAAGTCCAAAAAACCCAAAATTTTGATCAAATTTTGACAGGTAAGCTGAGTGTGATGGGGTAAAGAGTCAATCAACAAATGCAATCAGATATGAAGGGGTGAACAAGGTCAGAAAACAACCAAAGGGAAATACACTGTCTTATGAGGAAAAATCAAAACTAAAAGTCTCGATTCGAAGATCCCCAGTGGAGTCGCCAGTTTCTGTTGAAGGAAAATCTCCCTGCGGACAGGTAGCTCTCCTCCAAGAGATAGACTCTTAACTCTAAGACAGAAAGTACTTATCATGGTCATTGACTTCTTTTTATATCTAGGTGGACTATTGTGTTAGGAGGAAGGAGAAAAGAAGTACCTTTTATCGGTGTTTGTCCCTGCACGCTCCGAATTGAGCTCCAATCTTTCGCTCCTCAATAAGCCCTGTAGACAAACAAAGTATGACCACTTCCTAGTCTATCAAGATTAGTCCGAAATAGGTCTATCTACTAAAGAGACAAATTCATGTGAGATTGAACATGAATTAGAAAGAAACAGGCCAAGCAAATTATATTAATGAGGACAAAACATTACTTACAGTCGTAGATGGATTGCAACAGTTTCGTCAAGTCCTCCTTGTCTACCCCTTGCTCAAAATATCCATGATATGAATGATGATAGCTTCACCGATTGCTCCCTATGAGATCATAGGTCTCTTGCCTTCAAAATATCTCTGTTCCAGCACCACTTATAAGATCATAAGTTTGGTGTGATTCTCCTTTTTCCTTCCTCATTAGAAAGCTTGCTTATATAGCCTTGGAGAGGCTTTAACCACTTGAGATATCCTTGGGGAAGTTGAGGATTTTCCTCCTTCAGTTGAGGATCTGCCCTAAGATCATGGCTGGACTGGGAATTCAAACCCAACTACCTTCCAAGAATGAAAGGATCCTTCCCCCATTCATCTCAATAACTTAACCACTACCCAGAATAGGCAACGCTCCCTCAAAAGGGCCATCAGAGTGTTGTAACACTCCCTAGTAGTGTTTAGGGGAGCGCCAACACTCCTAAAGACACCAGCGCTCCCTTAGAAGGGCCAAAGGAACTTTATAACGCTCCCAAATAGTGTAAGGGGGAGCGCCAACACTCCCATAAGAGGTATAGGGGAGCGCTCTCCTTCAAAACTTAGTTTTTTGAGTGTTTTCAGATGACAAAAGGTTCATGAGCCCAGTTAAACTTTCCTCCTCTTCCAAATCAAGTGTTTGACATGTGCCAAGTTTCCTTCTCATGTCGTTATAAGCACAACATAGGCATCATGGCAGTGTGCTTCCCTGACACTTGCGACACTTGTAAGAAAAATGCGACACTTGCGACACTTGTAATGACGACACTTGCGACACTATCGAAGTGAGTAATTTTGATGTGTAACAGTACATGCCTTACTAGTTAGACAACATGCGTATATGCAAGTTTCTCCATTATAGCCCACATACATTGGGTTTGGTGCTCAAAATTAAAAACTGTGTTGGGTTTCTATGTCACGTCACGATATCCATGATCCTTGACCTTCCATATACTGGAAATGTTCCAACTCAGACCTTCAGTTCCATTTGAAGGCTATAAATTGAGCCATATCCAAGACATGGAGAAGAGGCGAATTCAACTTTTGAGAGAAAAGATACTCTGGAAAAATTTTCACTTCACATTGAGTCTGCATCCATTTATCCTTTAAAGTCTGAACTCATTGTTCAACCACCAAGATCTTCATTCATTGATGGAGAACCTCATTGTTTCCTTTATATGATTTTGCCTTTGGTGGAGGATTGAAGTGGTGGAGGCCCAGCCAGAAGGGACTTAGTTTCTCAATTCCGAGATGTACCAACACAAAAGTTTGTCACCTATACACTTATGTTGATTATTTTAATAGAAATACTCTTTTCTTGTCCAATTGATATTTTGAAAATATTTGAATTATTATTCCATGGGTGTATTTGTCATGTACGTTAATGGATTATGCTATTTTATGTGCTAACATTATATATTATCACCATATGCTTGTGTATCTTGGTTGTTGAGGACAAGTTGCAAGCATAAAGCTTTGAGTTGCGTGCTCAATGACGGTCTTCATCGAACGTTCAAACGAGGTAGGCTCTTGATCTTGTCTTGTTAGCATTTTCATTTATATAGCATACTTGAGATTAGAGTTGATTTCTGTGTATCATTCCATCTGTTGTGGTTTACCCCATGCCATAGAGAGATTTTCCTCATAACATAGGAATGATAATAATCATTCCTCCCGACCACTCAAGCTAATCCCAATTCACATAACCCCCAACTTATAAAAAAAATTCCTTAAATAACTTGTTATGTGAATATCAAAATTTTCAATTATTTAATTTTTATCTTAAAAAATTAATTTTAATATTTTGATTAACATTATAATATTTGTTTAAATTTCCATTAATTAAACAACATTTACTATTTCTTTACATATTTTCCATTTTAATATTGATGTGCAAACCACTATCTATTCTAAACTCTATTATCCATTCTTATCAATTTTTTAATTCACTTCATAATGATATTATTTACCACTATCTATTCTAAACTCTATTATCCATTCTTATCTTTTTTTTAATGCACTTCATAATGATATTATTTAGCATTCAAACAATATTCGTATGCTATTTAACATGGTAGGGACCTTATAAAATTGCATTTGGAAAATTAACATAAATATTATGCAAATGAAAATATAGCATTTATATTTTATTATTTTTATATTAAATATTTTATTATAAATTTTAAGGGGTAATCGTATGCTCCTTGATAAAATTTCTATGGAATCTATCTTTGTTGATGAATAGGTTAATGTGACACTTACAAAAGGCATCCATTGCTTAAGTATTTTGTGGAATAGGTTTTTGTAAAGGTCATTATTAATGCATGGTTGGTTAATGTAACACCCATCTTGATGTTAACCTTCCAAAGTATCCTATTGCATATATAATACAATCAATTTAACCTTCACAAAATGTATAAGGTTGTGTCACTTGCATAAGGAAGTGTTGTATTTATTTTTATTTTTTATTTTAACTATACAATTATCTCTAATATTATATTTACATTTTTTTTTTAGGACAATGTTATTTTTATATTAAAATTATTTAAGAGCAATCTTGTTTATAATAATTTTAATCCTTGTATCAAGGATATTATTACTTACTTCAAAAACCCCTACAAAGAGTCTTTTGTTTTCTAACATGAGAATAGATATATATACTTTTTAACTTAATATTCAAGATAAATTATATGACTAGACAATTCTAATTCAATAAGGGAAGATTCAACTAGGACAAACAATTAATTAAATTTAAAAATCATATTGTTGTTTTATTGTTTCTTTTAATAATATATAGTTTGACACATTGACAAAATTCTTACAACTTCTTTAATTTAATGAATCTGTTTTTAGTTGTAACATCTCTATTTTAAATCTTCAATTTAGAGATGTATATTATAAATATAATGTATGGTCGCATGCCAAACGATGTAATATGTAAACATTGTATATCGAAAATATTAAAATAAAAATGTATGGTCGGTTGCAAACAAACAAAAATGGAGTCACGGGGGATAAGTTTCCACAAGAGAAGGGGGTCCAAGGGGGAATTTATTTATGTCTATTAATCCCAAGCTACTTTTCCAAGATTATTTTTGTATGAACCATATATTCTCCGTTTGAGTGTTGCAAATCCCCAATCATTGAATACACGTGAGAGGGTTGATGGGAAAAATCGCCTCAAATAGTTATTGAGAGCATGGGGGTTGGGTACAATCAACATTGAGGAATGTGGGAGTCAAATTGGATAGGTAAAAGGAAATTCAAATGGGTATTGTAGGCAATTTTTATAGTTGGGTAGAGGAGAGGAAATGTGTGTGGAGAGTTGGGAGATAGTAAGCAACAATGGTGGGCATGCAAGGTAGCTTGTTCGAACTGTAATTTGATGGAGAATTAGGTTGTAGGCTAGTGAGACAGATTCTAAGAAATAAATATACTTAGTGATGATCCAGGTGGATATCGGTGGCCACCCAACTCTTCCACCTATCTCACATACAATTTTCATCTTGGTAGTTGTTTTCTAGCTTTTCAGGTCCCTAAAATTTTAGGGTCGTTTTGAGGCCCTAAACAATGTTTTTTTGGATCGCTACAATCATGTTGTAAATAAAGTTAGAGTGTGATGGAAAAATGTGTGGTCCTCGGATAGACCATTCCAATGGGCTATCGTGTGCCTAAAACAGATATTGTATGCAAAAGTTACGACCCTGGGAAGTTGATGTACCAACTTACCCCATCGGGGCCCACATGACTTTTGGCACTTCATCTCCTAGGGTTAGGTTTTTGGATGTCTAGGGTTTATGATTACTTATTGATGCTAAAAAGGCCTAGAGGCCTCATTGTAAAGTGCTCAGGCGAACGCGTGTAGCCGCCACATATCTTCTCAGAAATTAGCTACCACCATTCGAGCAAGATTGTTTCATTCTACATTTTACAGTTTCAGTAGATTTCTTTATTGAATAGAAGTTAAGTTTCATTGTATCTCTGTTATTGTTCTATGTATATCTGTGTTAATGTTATAGATCTGTGTTTCATTTTGATCTGCTCATAAATATGGATCAATGGTATCAAATTGGTCTTCTCTTCATTTGTTTCTTTGTGCATGTCCCCAACGAGGTCAAGGTATAAGCAGTTGGGACTCAAACCAATTGAGCCTTTGGAAGATTGGCCTCACCGAACCTGACGACCGCCCATGGGGGAAGAAACGAGAGACGATGGGGTAGGATATCCCTTTAAGCTATTACTCGAGGAAGCCCTTGTGCGATAGAGGAATGAGGTGATGGATAATTTTGCACAAATCCTTTGATGACCGCCAATAGGAAACACATCTTCCTCAAGAGAGGCAACACCCCCTTCAAGGTACATATCAATTTTGATATTCCTATATTTGAAGGTGAAATAGATGCAGATTCTATAGAAAAATGTCTAAACCTTATAGAAGGATATTCTTTTGTTCATAACTTTTCCGATAGAGAAAATATTACATTTGCACTCCTTAAGGCCATCGCCCATGTCAAAGATTGGTGGGAGACTTTCTATGAGAAAAAGGAAATAGAAGAATCTACATTATTTGTAGTTCCACCCACTTGGGGTTCTTTGGGGGATGTTATTAAGGAGAAATACTACCTTCTTGGAGGTTATGATGACTTATATACAAGATGGACCACACTGCAGCAGGAAAGGGACCAAACAGTGTTAGCGTTCACCAATGTTTTACATACCTTGCACACCAAGCTGGGTATCAAATATTTCGAGTGACATATGGTGCTCAAGTACAATGACAGACTGCATAGATACATCCAGATAGAAATGGAATTTATGGACATCTCATCCTTGGGCGTGGCCTATCGATATGATGTCAAAATTGAGTAGAAGCTTAAACAAAAGACACAACCATTTGGGTCTGCGAACCCCTCACAGCAGAAGCAGGGAAAAGGTTGCCACAACTCACAGAACAAAGGATAGAGCAAGGATGGACAGCCTCAGGACAACCAGTCTAAGCCACAAGCAAAGAAGGACATTGGGAAGAAAAATAAATACATTAGGAAGTGGTGAGAGTTCCAGAAGATCCCCTATCATAACACCGTTGAATGCCGCTCAAAGCAGTCATTTTTGGCCGAGCTGAAATCCTCTGAATCAAATGTGGGATCCAAATCTAAGTTAGAACTATAAAAAGGGAGACAAATCATTGACTTAGAACCTCATGCCACAGTTGCTACCACCAAGGTCCAGCTCGGTGAACCTAATGAACCAGAGGAAGGTGAGCACCTCTTTCATTTATAGACGTGGGTGAAGGGTACTCCATTGCACTTCATCATTGATAGTGGTAGCCAGAAGAATCTCATCTTAGTGGAGGTCATCAAGTGGTTGTCTTTGCTGACAACACCACACCCATATTCGTACAACATCAGATGTCTTTGCTAAGGGAGTGATCTTCGTGTCATCCAACAATGCCACCTACCCTACAACATCAATCCCTTCAAAGATGAGGTATTGTGTGATGTCACACCCCTTGAGGTTTGTGATGTTATTTTGGGTCAACCTTATTTATGGAAACGTCATGTTGTATATGATTCTAGGCCTCGTAGTGTGTTATTACTTTGAACATGAAATTGTACAGGATACCCGAGGTAGTCCCACCTACTGCCATTTCCTTTATCTATGCCAAGCAATGCAGGAAGGTCATCTCTCAGACCAGGAAGTTTGTGTTCTTCATGATTCGTGCTCAAAGTGAGCGGAAGGTTGCAACCGCATCCATGGCCTTTGCAGAAGGTCTCTCCATGTAGTAGAAGCAAGTGGATAAGGTCATGGAAGAATACAAAGACATCTTCTCCTCACCCACTTGGGTACCTATGCACTATCAGGTTAAGCACTCCATTGATCTGACCCTCGGTTCACCGCTACCCAATGGGCCAGTCTATTACTGCTCTCTATCAGAAAATGAGGAAATTGAGCGCTAGATCCAAGAGCTGCTCCAAAAGGGGCACATCCAACCAATATCATCACCTTGTGGAAGCACAATCATGCTTGTGTAGAAGAAAGACGGGACTTGGCGACTCTGCATTGATTATCAAGCCCTAAATAAAATCATAGTCAGGAACTAGTACCCAATTCCCCGAATTGATGATCTCCTTGACTAGCTCAATGGGGGACAAATACTTCAGTAAGATTGATCTGAAGTCTAGCTACCACGAGGTCCCAATAGAGAAGAACAATGTATGGAAGACTGCCTTCAAGTCCAAAGAAGGTATTTTTGAATGGTTGGTCATTCCCTTTGGCTTGACAAATTCTCCAAAAAATTCCATGAGGATGATGGATGATATCTTGCAGCCTTTCACCAATTCATGAAGGTTGGTAACACTTTCGTGACGTAGGCGATATTGTTCCTTGACTCACCCACTCTTAGGATCATTCAATTCCCTTTCTTCTGAGACGAAATTGGCTCTTTTGATTCCTGAGTAGAATCCTTGCTCAATTACCCGACCAAATCCACAGGTCCTTTCGCTCACTCTCACGGTCTTCAGCACTTGACCGGGGTTATTCCTGACTCTCTATCGGGTTTTCGGGGTTCCTACTGTTGAGAGTTCTGCGCCTCTCCAACTCCCGATTTCCGGTGGACTCCTTTTCATGCACTAGCCTTGCCAGTAGTGTTCCTGGTCCATATGACCATCTTCAAGTGACCGCAGCCTTGTACCACCTTATCGGGATTCGGGGTTTCGCGATCTCCAATGTCACAAACCTCTGTCTCCCCAACCTCCCGATCACCGATTATCCGATGAGCGCTTTTCTCTACGTGCTAGCCCTTCCGAATCAGCTCTTGGCTCATGTGGCCGACCTCCGTGACCGCTACCTTATCCTGTCAGGGCTACAGGGTTTGCGATATCACGATGCAAACGCCTACGGGATTCCTGATCGTCCAAATCTCGATTTTCCGTTTAGTTGAAAGCTATCCTCCACCTCGACAATGTCTTCCTCCTCTGCTGTTATGATAGCTATCTCCCACTATAGCTCTGCCTTCCAATTGGCCCCCGACCTTTGATCTACCACCTGTTCTTCACTAAGCACCTAAATGGCCCCACACGCTCCTCCGTCGGGATATCGCGAATCGCGAATTCAAGCTACAAGGGTTCCTTGTGTTACACATTATTTTCATCATCCCTATGATCGTTAATTATGTAAACCTATCTGTTGCCTTCAAAGGGGTCAGTGGCCTGAGTTCCTAAAGAGAGAAGGGAGAAGAACTTCTCCTGAGAAAAGAAATTGTTTTTTTCTATGTAAAAACCTTATAAAAAGGGAAGTTTGCAGGTTGCTATATAGCCAGGGTGAGAGAATGACCCATTATCGCAGGTTGCACTATAGCCAGAGTGCGAGGTGTTCACAGGTTTCTATATAGGCAGGGTGCGAGAATGACCCATTCTCGCAGGTTGCACTATAGCCAGGGTGCGAGAATTCCAGCACGTGGGAAAAATGAGCGTTTTCGTGAATCTTCTAGAAGGAGAAGCTTCTATGGTGAGGTGGCATCCGAATGGCTTGGATCTTACTCACTTTCATGATTTAGTGGGATCATCCTAACCTCCTCACCTTATCTTCTTCAACTTATAAAAGGAGAGGAATTCTCATGGAGAAAGTTAGATTGGATGAGCTTTTGTTAGCTTTGGTTCTTTGGCTTGGAATTATTGGCTTGGTTAGAGTGCATTTGAGATTTGTTTTGTCAAGATAGATTGTGAGTAGCTATTAGATCTATGGTTTCAGAATCGTTGGAGCAAGAAGTGTGTGGGGAATGAAGGACAGTTGGAAGGGACTTTACGACATCAAGGCAATGGTTGTAATCTCGCTTTCACATTTAATATGATACAGTAATATGTTTCTTTCCCATAAAGTTAGATTTACTTTATTACATAACTCCTTGATCATATGTATAGATTAGCTATTGAATATATTATTTGATTTCACTTTGGCTGGTTTGTGCTGTTTTGATCTTGATTGCATGAGAGCGCTGGAGCGAAGCAGGAGCAACAAATATTAAGGAAGCGATTACAAGGTATGTCTCTTATTCTCACTTCCAATTTAATTCAATAGTTAGATCTAGGGAAAGCGATATATTCTGTCCTGTTTTGTTCTAGATCCANTGATTTAGTGGGATCATCCTAACCTCCTCACCTTATCTTCTTCAACTTATAAAAGGAGAGGAATTCTCATGGAGAAAGTTAGATTGGATGAGCTTTTGTTAGCTTTGGTTCTTTGGCTTGGAATTATTGGCTTGGTTAGAGTGGCTTTGAGATTTGTTTTGTCAATATAGATTGTGAGTAGCTATCAGATCTATGGTTTTAGAATCCTTGGAGCAAGAAGTGTGTGGGGAACGAAGGACAGTTTGAAGGGACTTTACGACATCAAGGCAATGGTTGTAATCTCGCTTTCACATTTAATATGATACAGTAATATGTTTCTTTCCCATAAAGTTAGATTTACTTTATTACATAACTCCTTGATCATATGTATAGATTAGCTTTTGAATATATTATTTGCTTTCACTTTGGTTGGTTTGTGCTGTTTTGATCTTGATTGCACGAGAGCACTGGAGCGAAGCAGGAGCAACAAAGATTAAGGAAGCGATTACAAGGTATGTCTCTTATTCTCACTTCTAATTTAATTCAATAGTTAGATCTAGGGAAAGCGATATATTCTGTCCTGTTTTGTTCTAGATCCAGGTGGATATGGGGAGATCGGTTTGTGTCTGCACTTATGGATTTATCCTGAAACACCTTGCCTCCGAAAACTCCGATATGTTGATCCCCGACTCCTCGGGATCCTCTAACACGCTTCCTATCCTATGGATGGTCCTGATCTTCTCGCCACTACGTGTCCTCGCACCTTCACAACCTTTGGTGCCAATTCTCCACTCTTCCACTTACGAGCTCTCGATGCGCGAAGTGTCACCTGTCTTCCGTCGACTCCTGTGTGGCCCCACGTGCTCCGATGCCTTGTCGGGAAATCACGTTTCGTGATTCTATAATGCACGAAACCTATGTGCCGGGATCTCCGATATCATGATTCCCAACTCTCCCAGGTGTCTGACACCTGTCCTCCATGCTGAATTCCGTCACGGCTTTTCCATGATGCGATGATGGTTGCCATGCGTCCTCCCAGATGGACGATCCTGATTATGTCGGGAGTTTGGGACTTTCGTTGTCCTGTTCCCCTTGACCTCGAGAAATCCGATTCTCCGATTTACCGACTCTCGTCAGATCCCTGACACCTGTTTCGTGTGAACGGAAAGCTCCGATTATATCGGGGGTTTCAACTTGGATTTCCCCGATCCCTTGACCACGGGAATGCTGATTTCCCGATGCCCCTAAATGCTGGTGGCGCTGGATCTCCGCCGCGTGTCCCTCTACCAACGGACGGTCCAGATCCCATCGGAATTTTGCAACTTGCGCTGCTCCAACTCACATGACCTCGAGAACTTCGATTTCCCGATGGCCGATATCCCGACTGCTAACCCTCGTGCAACTTCCATTGATTTGATGGCTGTCGCCGTATCTGTTCCAGATCTAACGGTTCAGACCTGTTCTCCTCGTGCGCTCCTCCTCTTGATGCTAATCTCCGCGCAACTCTTCCCGATCCTACGACTGATGGGATTACTTCGTGAGATTCGATGACTGTCGGTCCTCCTCTCCTGTGTGCTTCCTCTGGTGCTCCTCTGCTGGACGTGAACTGCTCGACGGTCCAGATGTCTTCTCTCTGCCCAATCCGATGGCTCCTATTGCTCCTCCCTAAGCTCCTTCGCACCTTCTTCCCAATCTTGGAAGAAATTCAAATTTCCAAAGGTCTCGACCTTTGCCTGTTTCCTCTGCGAGCTCCTCGAACTTGAGTCTTTCTGCACGTGTACAACACTGCCATTCCTTGGATTTTGCCTCCTTTTGAATCCTTAAAGGATTCTTCCGACTCCTGCACTCTCCTGCGAAGTCCTCGTGCACAAAACGCTCTCTGTCCTGATCTTCTACGAGTACTCAGACCCCTTGGGGGATTTCTATCCTTCTTCTCCCTCAGACGGAGAAAGAAATGGATGCCCTTCTGGCTATCCTTCTGCTCAAGCCTCTTCTTGATTACTTCTGGGTATTCAACAACCCAGTGAAATTTCCCTCAGTGGACCTTTCCTCAACTTCTAGGACTCAAGGAGTTCTTTCCTCCTTTGCCTGCATACACATTGACTCAATGCCCTCCTGGCAGAGTAGCTTCTCCACAGAACGTTCAGTAGTTCTAGGTTCCCTCTGTGCACCCCTTGCACCTGCTCAATGCCCTCCTGGCAGAGCTCTTAGAATCCTCAGTGATTCTGGTCTTCCTTCAAATTCTCAGCAGAATTCCTTCCCTCAACACCTCGTGCATACGCTCGATGCCCACCTGGCAGAGCTCCTAAAGAATCCTCAGTGATTCTGTCTTCTGCTTCAACTCTCAGTAGAGTTCTTCTTCAACACCACTATGCATATGCTCAATGCCCTTTTGGGAGAGCTCTACAGAACTCACAACAAAGTTCTGTCTGCAACTGTGTTTCAGCTTCACAGCCTTTCCTCCTAAGGTGTTCAGTAACCTCAAAGGTATTCTTCCTCTTCCCAAGTTGTTGATCTCAGTTCTTGTGCCTCAACACGTCTTTGTCTGACTCCTCAGAGTTCAAAAGTGCACTCATGCACCGACGTTCAGAGTCTGCAGGACTCTGTCATACTCTCACAGCATGAAGCCTCAAAGAAACTCTCAACCCTGAAATCAAACACAACTCTTGCAAAATGCATCCACACAACATACATTCACAGCATAGATATAGAACACATACAGACATACATATAAGACAGAATAATGCAGGAAAAAAAATGCTTCCCTTATATTAAATGATGGCAAATGCCTGTATCTTTACAATGGTGTTCCTGAGCTCTCCTCGACTCTTCTCTACTCTACCAGACTTACTTCTAAAATGAGATATGAAAATCTCTTTTTACCTGAGGCTCATTCCTCCAGGTTCACCTACTCTATTAAATTACATTCAATGCGCTGTCTAGTCCAGAATCGGATCTAGATCTCAGCCATACACATATTAAATGCCTATCTTATCTACAGCCTACGCAAAGGCATGGCTTCTATGGCTCACCAACCTAAGCATATTAAATTACATTCATTTCAAATTTGAATGAGGCTGTGCTTCTCTTCAACCTTTGAATGTGTGCACGTTGACGTGGATGGCTAGATGGCTGGCTGCATGGAGAGATGCTCCTGCATCATACTCCACAGCTACAAAAATCATGAGCTCCTACTCATGAACTTCCCCTGTAGCTGTTGGAAATCCTACTGGATCCCAAATAAACCTTTGGAGCTTTCCATCTGCTCCATCCTGCTGTTGCTACTGCTTCTGCTGCATTGCTGCTGCTGCTTCTTCTTTTCTGCTCAGCCTTTCCCTGCTGGCAGTGTCTGCTAACTTCAACATCATCTCTCTGATGTCCTTTATTACTTCATCCAGCTGCTTCAGTGGTTGGCTCTGCTTATGCAGTCTCCTTAGCTGCAAACATTTTTGGCCATTGGGTAGATCATCATGATCTCCCACGCCATCTTCTTCATCTTCATTTGTGGCCTCAAGCTACCGCTCTACTGCAGAATTCAACTCTGCAGTCTCTTCCTGACTGACCTGCTTCTCAGTCATCTTCCCTGACAGCTCAATTTCTGTTAGTTCTCTAGTTCGCCCTGGATTGTTCAGCCAATCCTCCATTATTTCAAGCTCCATCTCCCATGGAGTGATAACTTTACCTGCCTGCTCCTTGGCTTCCTTCGCTGCTAGCTTCAATGCTACATCTCCCTGCCTTTCATCTCCTTGGCTAAAATCACTGAGTTGTTCCTCAGAACACTCATTCTCTTCATCCCCTTCTTCTCCTTGGGCAGTCTTTACCATCTGCACCAATTCCTGCTTGACAGTCTCAGTTGACTGTTCCTCTATTGTTGCCGCATCATCTGCAACAATGACCTTTTCCTCCTTCAGGGAAAATGGTAGGAATATTTGCATTCCTCCAATCATCATACGGCTCCTCAAACCATCCACTGTCAGTTGTACCTGCTGATCCGATTCCAGCCTCCCCTGCTCTGTCATCTCCTCTGGCTAAATCTGACTCATCAAATCATCCTTGCCCATCTGGCAATATGGGATGCTTCCGCTACTTCCCTGGCAGACCATGAGATCAACCGATCCCATCTTCATCAGCACTCCCTGCTGAATTGAACTCTTCGTTGAGCTCATGAGACCTTCAGAAGGCCTCACATTTTCATCTCTGCCCTCCTGGCAGTCTTCCATGCTTCCGCTGTCCTCCTGAAAGTCTGTGATATCCTCAACTGATCTCAACTCGTTTCCCTCTAGGAAAACTGGAACTTCTTCTTCTCTGCCCACCTGCCAGTCTTCGAGATCATCAGTCGATCTCATTTTCATTCCCTTGCCCATCTGGCCATTTGGAAATCCTCCACTACCCTCCTGGCAGTCTATGAGATCCCACAGTGATCTCTGATCATTCTCCTCACCAAGAATTTCTCCAATTTCTGGTTCACATACCTGAACCATCTCCTCCTCTTCTATGGGCTTGAGGGTTTCAGCATACCTCAGCCATTTCCTTAACAGCCTACGCTGTCTTGTAGCCATCAGCTCCCTGACTGGCTAATTCACCTTTTGCATCTTTATGGGCCATTCATATACCCATCTTGGCTTTTTATTTTGCCGCATCTTCATTTCGAGCTCCTCCATTTCTCGCTTTATGTCAGCGAGTTCTTTATCCATTTCTGTTGCGCTCATCAGCTCTGGCTTCTTTCGTTCAGTATGCTTATGGAATTTGGTAGCCATTCTATTGTCTCCTTCCTCGCCTCTTCTGTCTACAATATACAAACATAATCCCGCTCTGATACCACCTGACGCAGACGAGATTGTTCCTCGACTCACCCGCTCTCAGGATCGTTCAATTCCCTTTCTTCTGAGCCGAAATTGGCTCTTTTGATTCCTGAGTAGAATCTTTGCTCAATTACCCGATCAAATACACAGGTCCTTTCGCTCACTCTCATGGTCTTCAACACTTGACCGTGGTTATTCCCGACTCTCTATCGGGTTTTCGGGGTTCCTACTGTCGAGAGTTCTGCGCCTCTCCAACTCCCAATTTCTGATGGAATCCTTTTCACGCACTAGCCTTGCTGGCAGTGTTCCTGGTCCATATGACTATCTTCATGTGATCGCAGCCTTGTACCACCCTATCAGGATTCAGGGTTTCGCGATCTCCAATGTCACGAACCTCTGTCTCCCCAACCTCCTGATCACCGATTCTCCGATGAGCACTTTTCTCTACACGCTAGCCCTTCTGACTCAGCTCTTGGCTCATGTGGCCGACCTCCGTGACCGCTACCTTATCCTGTCGAGGCTACAGGGTTTGCGATATCACAATGCAAACGCCTACAGGATTCCTGATCGTCCAAATCTCGGTTTTCCGTTTAGTTGACAACTATCCTCCACCTCGGCACTGTCCTCCTCCTCTACTGTTATGATAGCTGGCTCCCACTACAGCTCGGCCTTCCAATTGGCCCCCAACCTTTGATCTGCCATCTGTTCTTCACTGAGCACCTGGGTCGCCCCACATGCTCCTCCATCGAGATATCGCGAATCGCGACTTCGAGCTGCAAGGGTTCCTTGCCTCCGGAAACTTCGATATGCCGATCCCCGACTCCTTGGGATCCTCTGACACGCGTCCTCTCCTATGGACGGTCCTAATCTTCTCGCCACTACGTGTCCTCGTGCCTTCACAACCTTTGGTGCTGATTCTCCGCTCTTCCACTTACGAGCTCTCGATGCGCGAAGTGTCACCTGTCTTCCGCTGACTCCTGTGTGGCCCCACATGCTCCGATGCCTTGTCGGGAAATCGCGTTTCATGATTCTGTAATGCACGAAACCTATGTGCCAGGATCTCCGATATCCTAATTCCCGACTCTCCCAGGTGTCTGACACCTGTCCTCCATGTTGACTTCCGTCGCGGCTTTTCCCTGATGCACTGATGGTTGCCACATGTCCTCCTAGATGGACGATCCCGATTATGTCGGGAGTTCAGGACTTTCGTTGTCCCGTTCCCCTTGACCTCGAGAACTCCGATTCTTTGATTTACCAACTCTCTTCAGATCCCTGACACCTGTCCCGTGTGAAGGGACGGCTTTGATTAAATCGGGGGTTTCAACTTGGATTTCCCCAATCCCTTGACCATGGGAATGCCAATTTCTCGATGCACCTAAACGCCGATGGCGTTGGATCTCCATCGTGTGTCCCTCTGCCAACGGACGGTCCAAATCCCATCGGGATTTCGCGACTTGCGCTGCTCTAACTCACACGACCTCGAGAACTCCGATTTCCCGATGGCTGATATCCCGACTACTAACCCTCATGCAGCTTCCACAGATCTGATGGTTGTCACCGTATCTGTTCCAGATCTAACGGTTCAGACCTGTTCTCCTCATGTGCTCCTCCTCTTGAGGCTAATCTCTACGCAACTCTTCCCGATCCTACGGCTGACGGGATTAATTCGTGATATCCGACGACTGTCGGTCCTCCACTCTTGTGTGCTTCCTTTGGCACTCTTCTGCTGGACGTGAACTGCTCGACAGTCCAGATATCTTCTCTCCGCCCGATATGACAGCTCCTGTTGCTCCTCCCTGAGCTCCTTCGCGCCTTCTTCCCAATCTTGGAAGAAATTCAAATTTCCAAAGGCCTCACCTTTGCTTGTTTCCTCTGCGAGCTCCTTGAACTTGAGTCTCGTTGCACGTGTACAACACTGCCCTTCCTTGGCTTTTGCCTCCTTTTGAATCCTTAAAGTATTCTTTCGACTCCTGCACTCTCCTACGAAGTCCTCGCGCACAAAACGCTCTCTATCCTGAGCTTCTACGAGTACTTAGACCCCTTGGGGGATTTCTATCCTTCTTCTCCCTTAGACGAAGAAAGAAATGGATGCCCTTCTGGGTATTCAACAACCCAGTGAAATTTCCCTCAGTGGACCTTTCCTCAACTTCCAAGACTCAAGGAGTTCTTTCCTCCTTTGCCTGCATACACATTGACTCAATGCCCTCCTGAAAGAGTACCCTATCCACAGAACGTTCAGTAGTTCTGGGTTCCCTCTGTGCACCCCTTGCACCTGCTCAATGCCCTCCTGGCAGAGCTCTTAGAATCCTCAGTGATTCTGGTCTTCCTTCAAACTCTCAGCAGAGTTCCTTCCCTCAGCACCTCGTGCATACGCTCAATGCCCACCTGGCAGAGCTCCTACAGAATCCTCAGTGATTCTGTCTTCTGCTTCAACTCTCAACAGAGTTCTTCTTCAGCACCACTGTGCATATGCTCAATGCCCTTTTGGAAGAGCTCTACAAAACTCACAGCAAAGTTCTGTCTGCAACTGTGTTTCAGCTTCACAGCCTTTCCTCCTGAGGTGTTCAGTAACCTCAAAGGTCTTCTTCCTCTTCCCAAGTTGTTGTTCTCAGTTCCTATGCCTCAACACGTCTTTGTCTAAATCCTCAGAGTTCAGAAGTGCACTCATGCACCAGCGTTCAGAGTCCGCAGCACTCTGTCATACTCTCACAGCATGAAGCCTCAAAGAACCTCTCAACCCTGAAATCAAACACAACTCCTGTAGAATGCATCCACACAACATACATTCACAACATAGATATAGAACACATACAGACATACATATAAGACAGAATAATGCAGGAAAAAAACTGCTTCCCTTATATTAAATGATGGAAAATGCCTGTATCTTTACAATGGTGTTCCTGAGCTCTCCTCGACTCTTCTCTACTCTACCAGAATTACTTCTAAAATGAGATATGAAAATCTCTTTTTACCTGAGGCTCATTCCTCCAGGTTCACCTACTCTATTAAATTACATTCAATGGGTCGTCTAGTCCAAAATCGGATTTAGATCTCAGCCATACACATATTAAATGCCTGTCTTATCTACAGCTTCTGCAAAGGCATGGCTTCTATGGCTCAGCAGCCTAAGCATATTAAATTACATTCATTGCAAATTTGAATGAGGCTACACTTCTCTTCAACCTTTGACTATGTGTGCGCTGACGTGGCTGGCTGGCTGGCTGCATGGAGAGATGCTCCTGCATCATTTCGTGACAATCAGGTCTCAAAAATTCTGAAAGACCTTTTTTCTGCCGAACTAATATTTCTTTTGGCCGAAAGTACTATTTTTTCAACTGAACCTTGGAACATCAAATCGAACAATACCGTGACGATGGCCTCAATTTTCATGTACAATTTTAGCAGGATGAATTTTTTTCATCCGGTGACATATTTTCGGCCGACAAATATTCCGACCGAAATACACTTTTGGCCGAAAGAAGTTTTCGGCCAAAAGAATCTTTTGACGAAAAAAATGTTTATATATTTGAAGCACATCGCTCCTGCAACAGTTTTTACGAATTCTTGAGGTTGTGAGCGCTGTGGATGTTGTGAAATCTATGGACGGGTGGATGTTCAACTTGTAAACTCTGCGGATGTTCAGGTTGTAAACTATGTGGACGTTGTAAACTCTGTTGAGGTTGTAAACTCTATGGATGTTGTGAACGCTGTCAACGAGCAGACGTTGCAGTTGTGGGCGGGCGGACATTGGAGCTGCGGGCGTTCAAGTAAGTTCGAATTTAGATTTCGTTTTAGTTATGTTTTAGATTTATTTTTAATATTAGTGCTTGTTTTATTTATTTTTTATTTTTTAGTTTAGTTTTCTTTTTCATAAATTTGTTTATATTTTAGCAAATTTAGAGTTTTGACAGGGTCGTATTCATCCTTGTCCATGTAAAGGGACAAGCCCAAATTTGGGCCTCTCCCTGTACATGTATAGGGACGAAGATGGCTCTGTCCTTGTATAGGGAGAGGCCCAAATTCAGGCATGTCCCTGTACATGGACAGGGTCGATATGGCCCTATCCATGTACACGGACATGCCTGAATTCGAGCCTCTCCATGTACATTTACATGGCCGAATATGGATCTGTCCATATATAGGGATAGGCCCATATTAGAGCATGTCCCTATACATGGACAGAGTCATATTCGTCCATGTCCATGTATAGGGAGATGCTCAAATTCAGGCATGTCCTTGTACATGGACAAGGCCGAATACGACCCTGTCAAAACACTAAATTTCCAAAAATATAATTTTTTAGTAAACTTGATACGTGTTTTAATTTTTTAGAGTTATGAAGAGTTAGGAAAAAATTGAAATGAACAAGAGTTATGAAGAGTTATTAAACTTGATACAGTTTTTGATGAGTGTTTTAATATTTTAGTTTAGTTTTAGTTTTTGTTATAGTTTTCGTTTTAATAATGTAGTTTTAATTTTTGCAAATTTATAGTTTTGACAGGGCCATATTCATCCCTGCCCATGTACAGGGACAGACCTGAATTCCGGCCTGTCCCTGTACATGGACAAGTCTGAATATGGCTTTGTCCTTGTATAGGGACAGACTCAAATTCAGGCTTGTCCTTGTAAATGGATAGAGCCATATTCTACCCTGTCCATGTACAGGGAGAGGCCCGAATTCAGGCCTTTCCCTATACATGGACAGGGCCATATTCATCCCTATCCATTTACAAACACATTCCTGAAAACTTATAGTTCAAATTACACTTCATTAAAAATATATGTGCTATTTTTCACCTTATGGAAGCTTAGAACATCTAATATGATAGCATGGGTTTCAACTTCCATTACCTGTACTTGTTATACTATGAGCTTTCAGATAGCTCCATAAATATGTCCTTACTACTATGATATCAGTATTAAGCTAAGTAATCAATGTAGAATGAGCTTGAATGTTACTCTTATTAGTATTAACACCATTTCTTTAACTCTTACTATCATACAAGAGCTATGATAAATGAGCACACTATCTCTAAGAAGTAAACAACAAACACACTTACTGTATAGTTACAACATAGAACACTAGTAAC
>SNQJ01S0068628.1:39292-60739 GCA_010110895.2 Picea sitchensis | reverse complement strand
TATATTGTTTATTGTTTCATCTTTGATTTCTCTTATATTGTTAATGATGGTGAAATATATTGTTTATTCATTAATAAATAGTCAATAGCTTATAATTTGATTTTTTATGTTTTATGGTGAAATGATAATTTATGTTTTAATGGTAGCGTCTCGATGCCAAGGCAAAGGTGAAAATCCAAGAGAGGGGCTGTGTGGTATAGCTTGCAGGGGCAAGGATGAAAAAACACTCCAGACTTACCTCTGCCTACAACTCATGCATCTCATTCCTCCACCTTGGATATCCCTCCTCTGTCATCCCCGTGGGCCTGCAGGGTGGAGTGGTTTGAAAGCATGGGTAATTCGCTTGGCTTCGCACCTGAGCTTAGCCTGAAAGCACCATCCATACACTAGCCTCCCTCCCTCCTGCCTTCTCTGTTCGCTCTCCTTAGCCCGACTGCCCCCCTTACTTCTTCTGCCTACCCCCACACTTCTTCTCCCTCCCCCCACACTTCACCTCCTCTTCTGCCCCTACTTTCTCCTTGGCCACAACCTTCATGCGCTCGATGCGATGGGNCTCCCCCCACACTTCACCTCCTCTTCTGCCCCTACTTTCTCCTTGGCCACAACCTTCATGTGCTCGATGCGATGGGTATACGAAGTTGAAGAATTCTTTGGAAAACATCTAGAACTCAATCTTCAAAGTTAGGCGTGACATGAAGGAGCTGTTGATCAGAGACGAACTTTGTAAGCATCATGAGGAGCGCTTGGAGACTCTCATATGCACTCTCCTTCACACCACTCTGGACACAGGGACTTCAACCCCAAACATTGTGCATGATCCTCAGACAGAACATAAGCCAGGCCCAAGATCCAGATGAAAACAACGTTCACATGTTTTCTTGGCTTTTTTATGTCTTTAGATAGATTACTTCTTTTTGATCTAGACCTGCGAGACACCTTAGTTTCTTTTTCTACAATTGTGAACTGTTTGGACAAGTGGCAACATTGGTTTCTCATCTAGGCGATGCAACCATTGTCTCACTGTTTACCCTGACAGATGTAATTTTTTGATAGCAGAAGGATTTAATAAACAGCTATTAATAAATGATCCTACTTTATTTACAAAAAAAAAGGTTAATTTATGTTTTACTATACTGTGTTGAAATAAAAAATGTTTTATTTCATTTTATTTATAAACATTATTGTATAAACATCATTGTACTATGTAAAGTATAGTTGATTTTGTGTGGAGCTGATTGTGTAGTGATGGGAAATCTGGGTAGTTATCAAATTATAGTTTCTAACTTATAATTTAAATTTTTCTTGATTTGGAAATATGGCTGAAAATAGTCAAAACAAGTCATCAAATTTTATAGTTTCTTATGAAATTTCACAATGAAATGACAGTCCAACACTAAACTGGTTATGTTAGTCTTTGGTTTCTTTTTGAGCTTTCAATACATTTATTCAAGAAAATGTGAAATAAAAATGTGTACTTTGTAATAAAAATTGAAATAAAAACATGATTTAGAATGTAAAATTAAAATATACTTTAATATAAGTAAACAATTTTCATTAAAATTTGTATTGATATAAATTTGTATGTATTGAAAATGGTAGAAAATGGTTGATCTAGAAATTATCAATCCTCTGCACATTGGAAGTATTCATTAATGCCATTCATATGACACCTACCATTAATGGAAGTATTCACTATGACAATCCAACACTAAACTAGTTATGTTAGTCTTTAGTTTCTTTTCGAGCTTTCAATATATTTATTCAAAAAAATGTGAAATAAAAATATGTACTTTGAAATAAAAATTGAAATAAAAACATGATTTATAACCTATTTTAATATGTAAAATTAAAATATACTTTAATATAAGTAAGCGATTTTCATTAAAATTTATATTGATATAAATTGTTTTTGTATTGAAAAGGGTAGAAAATGGTTGATGGAAATTATCAATCCTCTGCACATTGGAAGTATTCACTAATTCCATTAATATAACACCTACCATTAATTCAATTAAAATTATGAAAATCTAAATACAACAAACCAAGCCTTAGTAGATGACCTCTTATTTTTTATTTTTTGTTATCGGGCCACGAAATGAAATTTGTTTTCAACTTAAGTTTTTTTCAATCAAACTCAATGAAAACTATGCTTAATGTATAGAATATAAGTAATTTGTTACTTGTTCATCAAACACATTTTTCAAGTAGCTCATAATTTCAATTTTGTTTTCAATTTTCTTCAAGATATTGAAATCTAAATGCAAAAATTTAACAATTTAATATAATATCAACACTTTTGGAATCAAAATTCACAATTTCATAATTAAAATTGATACTTTTAAAGATGTCTTCAAAATTTTTAATTAGGATGTTAATCATATGTATTACCTTGAGTTCTTTAATTAGGATGTTAATCATACACTTTAAGATGTCTTTAAAGTTTTTCTAAGCCATCAATAGTCCCTTATAATGACATGGAAATGGGTCCTAGTTTTGATATGAAGTTATCCTCTTCATATGAAAAAACATTGAACAATCAAATTGCAAATAATGAACGCAAATCCTATATGTAGCAAATTGGTTACATGCATTAAAGGATTTGTGTATACGATTTGGATAATTTTAAGGATTAAAGTATAATCATCCAAAGTATAGGTCAATTTAGGTTCCCTAGATACAATCTATAGGTTCTTCCCTGAAATTGTAAATAAGGCTTGGTAAACTTTATAATTCATAAAAAATACAACTTTTCTTAATTGAATGGACCATGAAAGTAAACTAAACTGGAAATGATTCTAGAATCCTAGATATTCATAAATACGTGTACTTTCAATGCAAAATATAAAATTATGGAATGTACATGTCACTTGTTTAAATAAATCGTAATGGTATTCCATCTTCAATTATTCATTCATGATTGGCTTTGGACATTTTCCATTTTCTAACTTTTGTTTTTCTTCTTGATTTAACTTCTATTAACTTTATGCACACTGCATATACCAAATGACTATATTGACAACTTATGACATCTGACCGGTAGTCTTGAAAGTGAACATGAGTATCGGTTTGATGGGTTTCTTGAAAAAAATATCCTTTCAATACGATGGATCATTTATCATATATAAATTCGTTATCATCAAAATCTTCTAATAACCTCATCTTTTGTTTTGTGCATCACATCAAATAATATTTCATGTTTTCAGTGTTGTCTACAAGTGCAACCACGACAAATACATCTCCTGCAAATAATTTGATATATTGGACAACAAATAGTTCGTGTTAGATTATCAACAAGTACATCTACAAGTTATTTGAAAAAAATTAAACATAAAAATCACCTTCTCTAACAAGATCAAAAACTCTATCACCATCAACTGACACTATAGTTTCATTTGATCCCATCTCCTCTAATATTGCAAGTGGCATTTTCCCTTTTATATTAAGTTCGGTATGTCTCCAAGCTTTAACATATTTTTCATTTTCGTTTTCGCAAATCTCTATGGATTATGTGTCCTCTATGCAAACTGAACAAAAACAAGACTCATTTCTTCTATCAAATGAAAACACATTTTGATAGCGTTTTGTTTTAACCGAATGCATTTTTTGTGTCCCATGTATTATACTGGATTCATATGGGATTGATCTATTTACATCTTGGATTCTAACATACCAAAAAAACCTACACAAAACAAGAACTTGTTAACTTGAAATCTCTCAAGAAAATGGTTGAAGATTGAGTATAAATTTGAACACGTGAATAAAAATGTCATGTGTACATGTATATATAGACACACCTGCGCACATCCCTTGACGGATTATTTTCATGGATTAGTGCCATTTTGCACCATTCAACAACTTGATCAGTGGATTCAAGTCGATCGGAATGAGGGTTCATCTGATACCTTCAAAGTGCTCATTTTACACATGCCCCTGCACCGTCGTGCTCTCCTTTTCCATGACTAGTCTCAACAAAATTCCAACAATGTGTAATGTTTGATTTTTTATGAGGACGACACAACCAATAGAATGATCATGAATATTTGAACTGACCTGCACACCCATCTGACCATATCCAATGTCGATCGAATCTGATTCCGCGTTCTTTCAATGAATGATAAAATTTATCAAAACAATGTTGTACATAATGTGTGTCGTGTGCTCAATCATCACTTATATAAAAGTGATATTCTTTAATAACATGTCGATTGTCATTGGTGTTTTCTATGTTATCAAGACTCCGTTGAGCATGTCTATATAGAACGTAGACAAATATAGTGACTTGATCAGAAAGATAATATTCACTCTGTATTTTGTTTTGTACAGCAAATGCGTGATTCTTTGCAAAATCAACTACAAACAAAATTGTCCCTGGTGGAAACACTTCACGGGATTATTTGAATTGTAGGTCTTTCCATCGAGCTCTATGTGAATTCTTGGTGTATTTATAAATTTCTTCCTCAAAATTCTTCAAAAAATCTATCACACACATTTTATCTACTTTCAAATCAATCCTTTTGGAAATAACATTTGAAGAATGTGGAGCCGTGATGTTGAAATATTCATATCTCTTCCAATTGACTGTTATATTAGAAAATGATTGATCATTCACATCAATAGGATACTTTGATTGAAACAAACTTAGATTTCCACAATGATCACATTTCTTTCCACCAACACATTTTTTTTGGTAAAATAATTCATCACATTCTCTTTCACATAGAATTTCAGATATAAAAGCACGGAATGTGGAAGGAGGAGGTGAACTTAGCCATAAAGTTTTACCAAAATCAAGAAAAGTGTCATAATATAACTCAAATTCCACATGATAATGACAACAACAAGTGTCACGAACAGTGATGGTGTTGGACACACCTACCACACTTAGAGGGGGGGTGAATGAGTGTGGGGCTCTTTTTCCCAAAACTGCCCTCTTGCACAAAAACTCATCAATTAGCATTCAACATTTATTCATTACCCATTGTTTTCATTTATAACCAGTTAGATGTGAGCACATATGTAACATGCTATATATCATCAACAAGTCATCACCACAATGAACTGAGTAACACACAAGATATGTACAATTTTCTTTTATTACAGGCTACAATCCTTGGGATTTTACTCGGTAGCTTGAATAGGTACAACTCTGGAGCACCGACTCTATATACGAACTCGGCTTGCATTCCGACATCAAGCGAGATGAGAATAACCAATCCTCAGCGGATATCAATCGTACCAAGCAAGACATCAACCGGCCGCAACCCATGCCGGCAAGTGCATCAGCATGCATAATGACACGTAATCAACACAGCCGCCATAAACAAGTGCATCCAACCAGCTAGCGCAAGGTTGTACCAATCATGTGCCAACCAATCATCAGCAATGACTCATCAATATGTATAACATCATCAACTATACACCCTCGCTAGCGTATGTACCAGCTCATCAACTACTTGTCTCAACCATGTACTCAGCTTGTGTACCTCAACCAAAACCCTCATCAATTTCATCATCAAAATCTGATTTGTAGCTCTATGAAATGGAGCCACAAATTATATCCAATTACAATTTCCCTGCAAACCTTCCCTTAACTTTAACAGCAAAGAGAATAGCATTTTTCATCAAACTTTTCTTTGGTCTCACATGCCTAGTTTGGATTGATCCAACAACCTAACTTGAAGTAATCCTTAACTTTGAACCTGTAATGTATAAAGATGAAGAGCATTACAATGTTCTTCAGTGTGTTTTATACAATTCCTCCAAATTGGCACTGGAACCTCTCAGAAAAGAAATTATAGCAAAATGTACCTTCAGATTGGCTTATTCTAGAGAGCCGTCCTTGTAGAGAGTGCTACACCAAAATATTCAATGAAATGATCTGAGCTATTTACTGGGAATGCTACAGCCTTTACCAAAACCGACACATTTTATTCTCGTCATTTTGGATCTGTCCCCTTGAAGAAGTTGCTTGACGTTTTGCCAAGAAACACGATTTTGAGCTAGTTTCAGGGACTGGCCACAAACCCTAACTTCCACAGCGTGTAACTCAAAATACAACGACCCGCAAGCTGAATTTTTAACCACGAATACTTGAGATTATGTTTTCTCACTTGCATAGCAATTTCAGGATCCTGAATCATTATATAAAAGAAGTTATAGCGAAAATGGGGAGATGACCTGCAAGAAATAACATACCATAGAAGCACCTTCAAAGGAATTTATCCTTCCTTGCATTTCGGCCTTCTTTTCATTGTGTAACATAGGCGTTTGTTTTGAAGCCTCATTGGCAAACCTGAAACATATATATATTCAATATGCTCAGGGTGTGATTCAAATGAGAGAGCCTTGCCTCTTGTTTATACTCTCAGTAGCTTCCTTAAAACATCTTCTAGGTCACTTGGCCCCACTTTCCTTATTTTAGGGTTGGGTCCACTTCTAATTTTCTCCATTAAAATTATTATTGAAATAATATTTACCATTTCTAGTCGCTGACCTATTTTCCTTATTTTAGGGTTAACCATTTTCCATAAATAATAATCCTTCTTGATTTTTCACCTTACTTTATCATTTTCTTAGTTTGTCACTTCTCTTGATTATTTAAATAATCCACCTTGAATAAATAATATTAACCCATTTCTAGGTCCTTAACTTCTTCCTTATTTTAGGGGTTAACCATTTTCCATAAATATTTATTCCTTCTTGATTTTTCACCTTATTTTATCGACACTTCTTTTAGGTCACTTTGACTTCTTTGACTTTGGGGGCTTCAAGCCTTCATGAGGGTCCTTCAACCCATTAAAGCCATAACTCTCAAACCGAGAGGAGGGTTATGTGACATTCCATACCACCAATGGCATGACAAGCACTATCCATCTGGGATAGTTTCACCAACAATTTCCATGATCTTCATCTCGTTGGCCCATTCCTCATACAAACGCCGATTCCTTCAACCATTCTTCTGGGATAACTCAATCCATAAAGCGTCTTCACGTGAGGGGCTTTCACTATAAGGGGGACCACTTTGGAGTTCATCCATTTGTACACCTTATCAATCATGATAAGACAATAATAATGAGAGCATGGGTTATCAACCATTCTTTCTAGGATAACTCAATCCATAAAAGCGTCTTCCCGTGGGGCTTTCACCATAAAGGGGACCCTTTGGAGTTCATCCATTTGTTTACCTTGCATCCCGATTGGTTTCCACTTGGACATATAACATTCTCATCAAGGGAATCCTATAAATCAATTACTTGACATCAACCAATGACATCAATCCAAAACCAAACCATTTACATCAATGACATATGATCAACAATCTCCCAAGTAATCAAACCAGGCCTTCGATGACAAACCATTAGCATCCAATGACAATGTGATCAACAATCTCCCCTTTGGCATTGATGGCAATACCCAACATTGATAATGTACGACTTAGCATACACACAATTCTAGAAAATATTGATGTCAGCTTATGTAAATAGGGCATGCTCTACATCAATAGTCAATGTGACTATCTCTCCATATCAATCTCCATCCAGACATCAATCACATCAATGTGATTATCTCTCCCCAACGCATCATTGGCAAGGGCCATTCTTCTCTTGGGGCTGCTCCCCCACATCTTGTTCTTGTTGACAATCTCTCCACTTTTGTATGGGGATATCGATCGATGTAACGAAATCATATCAGGTCATGCTCCCCACGAAACCGTACCCTCGTCTCTTGCATCTGATAAATCTGATCCACACGGAACCATGCTTACGTCCTCTTTCTTCAAATATGGGTCTCTTTTCTTCTTGGTATGCATCGTGTCCTCTCCTCCTAGAATCATGGGAAGAATAGCTCCCCCTAAGAATAATGCTCCCCTATCTTCTGCGGATGAGCGATATGCTGAAATGATGATCCTTGGACTTTGTTCATGCATCAAACTTGTGCCATACCAGCACGCAACACCCATGTACATCAGCCATGTACATCAACAATGCATGCCGAGATATCATCAATGAAATGTATCCACCATATGCCAACATGTGCATCTACCAATATGCCAACATGTGCATCTACCAACATGCGAACAATGTGAATCTATCAATATGCTAAACCGATACCATCCATGGAGTGTACCATCATACATCATTACTTGCGCCAAACAAGTATATCATCAATACATCGTCGATGAAGCTAAAGATTTCTAATGATGCAATGACTATCAATCTACGTGTTTCAATGTGTAGCCCATCCAAATGAAAATGCATGTACCATGGTATCCAACAATACCATATGTTTCAATAATACATCATAAGATATATTAATGAAACTTCAAAAGTACCAGCCATGTACTCCAACGGATGAACATCAAACCATACTCATGGGTTAGTGCCATGCACTGAATTTTATTTTTACATAACACTTAAACTGCAACAAATGAATGTGAGGAACACGCAATATAAACAATGGTCCCTATGACGAGTTATACCATCACATCAAACTCAAGCCATGTGCATTTACTTAGCACCAAGGCTTTACAAGCGGACCACCGCGACCTATTTGCACAAAGTGGAAGAGTGCATGTGCACATGACCTATTCAAGGTCAGAATGTGGACATTACAGCTATCACCCACCAGTTACACGCATGTGCCAATGCGTGGCACATTTGAACTTTATCCTTTAATCTTTCATTAGATGCGGCTTCACGTCTTCTTCCACCCGCCCGTAGATGACCCTTCTCTTGGAACTTGAGCTTAATAGTATCCATATTTTTCAAATATGTCTTTCCTTTCTTAATTCATTCCTTCTTTTAGCCATGCTTGTAGAGTCCTCATCATGTACTTTCTTCTTGTGTTCCGGCCTCCTGGGATTTGTGGCCAAATCCACTACTGTTGTAGCATCTCATAGAGTTACGATGAACAGAAATATGTCCTGGCCAGTCACATCTCAACACCTTGTGGTGTTATAGAATATTCCATTATATCTTCTTTCGTAATATCTACATTCAAAGAAAGCTTTGTGACCATATCCATTACATGAATAACAAATGCCCATGAAAAATGCTTGCATACCTTTGCTTTTGGTCCTTCCCAAGAATAGCTTCTTGATGTCTTCCCTTGCTTTATTCTTTTGAAATTTTCTTTTCCTTGTGTAGATGGTTGCTTTGCAACATTTTCTTCCTTCTTTGATAGATTTACCTCCTTCTTTGAGGTTGCTTGCTTCGGCATGTGTATCTTCTCCTTTGTATCGAAGACATGATTTATCACATGATGATCTTTGACTCTCCAATATCTCATCCAAGATTAGGTAGGAAGCTTTTCAAGAATTTGTTTGAATTTTTCCACCTTCTTTTCTAAGGTCCAACAATTTCATCTTCTAGCTTACAGCTTGTGACTCTTCCTTTTCATTTATTTGAATCTTCAATGGTTCCTCTATTCTTTTGGCTTCTTCGATTTTGTGTCTTGGGGTGGACAATGGTTTCAAAACTTTTGCTAATCTCATCATCTATATTCATGTCTTCTTTCCATTCTTTAGTCTTGTGATCTCTTCTTCCTTTTCTTCTAATTTAGAACTCTTTTCTTGTTCTTTGGGCATTCCCTTTACTTCAATATGTGCCTTTGACTCCTCTAAGAAACTTCTTGGTGTTATGCGAAAGATAGTTATGGTATTGTATGAAGTAGTCACTCCTATACATGTATAATCCCTCTTCAATTTCCTTTTGAAGTTTTAATGGAATTTCCTTCTATTCTTTCATGGGATAAATACCATCAAACTTTACACAAAACTATATCTACATCTTCTTCTTCACTTGTAGAGAAAAATTCATCATCATCATCATTGCATTCAAGGGTTTTAGGTGTTCTTTACCTTCATTTGAAATATCCTCATGATCTTCCCTTTTTGCCAATATCAGCAACACATACTTCTTTCTTTTATTTGAAATGTCTTCAAGATCTTCCTTTATTGCTATTATCCTTGATTCTTTATCTTCACTTGAAATGTTTTCAAAATCACATTTGAGGAAATAATGCATTCAAGAGTTTTTTGATGATTCTTACCTTTGATGGTCTTGATGGAGTGGTCTTCAATTTCTTCTTTCTCTTCTTTGCTTTTGATATGTCTCCTCTAGCTTTAGCCATAGATCCTTGGTGAGTGCATTTATTCCATGCTCTCTTTGATAGGGGCTTGAGAGTCCACTGGGAATTGTCGCGAGGCCAATTAAATCTTTTCTTCCCTTTGAGTTGTTAACTTTGACTTGTTCTTCAACCGAAACATATCCATAGATGGTTACTTCAAATAAGTTGCTCCATTGTCATCAGATACACACTCATCTCTATTCTCAAAATAGAATAGTTTTCCTCATCAAGGATTGGAACTTCATCATCCATTTGTGTCCTATGGATCTCCTTCAAGCTTGTTGAAGCTTGGTGAGGCCAGCTCGATACCAATTGTTGGACACACCTACCACGCACTTGGGGGGTGAATGAGTGTAAGACTCTTTTCCCCAAAGCACCTCTTGCGCGAAAACTCATCAATTAGCATTCAACATTTATTCATTACCCATTGTTGTCATTTTATAACCAATTAGATGAGCACATATCAACGTATATATCATCAACAAGTCATCTACAATGAACACAAAGAACACAAGATGTATGTACAATTTTTCTTTGTGTTCTGATCTTGGGGTTTTATGATAACAGGCGAATAAGGAATTACAACTCTACAAGAGCATGACTCTATATGCAAGACTTCGACTTGCATTCGACATCAAGCGAGATGAGCCTTAATCCTCAAGGATATCAATGCGTACCATAGCCAGAGCATCAACCGTATGACCTATGCCAAAACAAATTGCATCAACCATGCACCAACACAGCCAATCAACTATTTTAAAAAAGTGCATCCAACACTGTACCAAGCTGTACCAATCATGTGCCAACCGATCATCAACAATGACTCATCAATATGTACCAACATCATCAACTATACACCTCATGTATGGTACTATCATCTGACTACTTATCTCTCAACCATGTTCTCAACACGTACCTCAACCAAAGCCCTCATGATTTCATCAATAAAATCTGATTTGTAGCTCGTAATAGACCTAGTGTATATGAACACATTCACGCAGTATTCCTTAACTTTGGCGACAAAGTTAGCATTTTCCTCAAACTTTTCTTTGGTCTCACATACCTAGTTTTTGGATTGAGTCAACAACCCTAACTTGAAGTAATCATAACTTTGAACTGTAATGTATAAAGATCTGAGAGCGATACATAATGTTTTTTAGTATGTTTTATACAATTCCTCAAGTGGCACTACTTGGAACCTCTCGAAAAGAGTTATAGCAAAAATAGCGTACCTTGCTGAATTGACATTCTGAAGGCGTCCTTGTAGAGAGTGCCCATACAAAATATTCAATGAAATGATCTGAAACTGTTACAACTGTACTACAGCCTTTAACAAAACCTACACACATTTTGTCTCACGTCATTTTGGATCTGTTATGAAGTTATGACGTTTTTGCAGAAACACCTAATTTTGACTAGTTTTGAGGGATGACCACAGAGCTAACTTCGACGACGTGTAGCTCCAAAAATACAACTGACCCACAGAAGATGAATATTTTGTCACAGATACTTGGATATGTTTTCTCACTTGCGCGTAGCAATTTCGGGATCTGAATCGGTATATAAAGGATTATAGCGAAAATGGTGAGATGACCTGAAATAACATACCATAGAAAGCACCTTCAAAGGAATTTATCCTTCCTTGCATTTTAGGCCTTCTTTGTATCTTCCTCAGCATTTATTTAATATCATTAGCGGAAACCTCAGACGTATATAGATATTCAATATGCTCAAGTGTGATTCAAATGAGAGAGCCTTGCCTCTTATTTATACTCTCAAAGTAGCTTCCTTAGAAACATCTTCTAGGTCACTTATTTACTTTCCTTATTTTAGGGTTGGGTCACTTCTAATTTCTCCAATAAAAAATTATTATTGGAAATAATATTTACCGTTCTAGGTCACTTGACCTGTTTCCTTATTTTTAGGGTTAACCATTTTCCATAAATAATCCTTCTTGATTTTTTTTTTTCACCTTACTTTATCATTTCTTGATTTTGTCACTTCTCTTGATTATTTAAATAATCACCTTGAATAAATAATATTAACCCATTTCAGGTCCGCTTAACCTATTTTCCCTTATTTTTAGGGTTAACCATTTTTCCATAAATATTCCTTCTTGATTTTTTCACCTTGTCCACATCATTTCTTCTTTTAGGTCACTTTACGGCTTCTTTGACTTTGGGGGCTTCAAGCCTTCATGTGAGGATCCTTCAACCCGATAAAACCATGATCTCAAACCGAGGAGTTATGTGACATTTCCACATACCACCGAAATGGCATGACAAGCACTATCCATCTAGGATAGTTTCACCAACAATTTCCTTGATCTTCATCTCGTTATTCCCTCATACAAGCATGGGTCCTCAACCATTTCTTCTAGGACAACTCAATCCATAAGCGTCTTCGGTGGGAACTTCACCCACTCAGGGGACCACTTTGGAGTTCATCCATTTGTTACCTTATCAACCATGAAGAGACAATAATGTAAGGAGCATGGGTCCTCCAACCATTTCTTCTAGGATAACTCAATCCATAAAAGTGTCTTGCTTCGTGAGACTTTCACCATAAGGGGACCACTTTTGGAGTTCATCCATTTGTTTACCTTTGCATCGATTGGTTTCCCACTTGGACATATAACATTCTCATCAGGAATCATATAAATCAATTACTCGACATCAACCAATGACATCAATCAAACCAAACCATTTTACATCAATGACATATGATCAACAATCTCCCAAGTAATCAAACCATTGGCATCAACGACGGAAACCAGTAGCATCAATGACAACATGGTCCCTGTGAGATGGGTCAACAAACCATGGTTTTGTTGCACAAATATATTGATAGAGAATTTTGCTTCTTTGTGCTCTTCTTTGAACTTATTGAACAATTTAATTTATGTCATTGGCAATATATGTTTTTGGATGTTCTTCATATTGTTTTTGATGTTATTCTTGATATAATACATCCCTTATATGTGAAACCACGAGATTACTCAATTACTTGACATCAACCAATGACATCAATCAAACCAAACCATTTACATCAATGACATATGATCCAACAATCTCCCAAGTAATCAAACCATTGGCATCAATGACAAACCATTGGCATCAATGACAACATGATCCAACAGATGGGTCTAACAAACCATGGTTTTTGTTGCACAAATGTATTGATGAAGATTTTAACTTCTTTGTGCTCTTCTTTGAACTTATTGAACAATTTAATTTATGTCATTGGCAATATATGTTTTGGATGTTCTTCATATTGTTTTCGTGTTATTCTTCGTCGCAATACATCCCTTATATGTGGTGAAACACGAGATTCTGTCAACCAACATTTACAGGCCAGTTCTTTAACATTTTCTGCAAGTCTATCTTTGTAGGGTTTTCTAGAAATCATTGTCCAACAAGCGAGTTCATCATTTGCATCTATTTGCAATCGAAATTTTCTATGTTTGTACAATGTTTTTCTTGACATTCCCATCGTTTTTGCCATGTGTCATATCAAATGATCTTTTATATTGCTAGATGAAACAACTGTTGTTTGTATCACTCTACGTGCAACACTGACATCTTTTTTTTGAGATTTTCCAAAAGCTTTCAATACACTAGTTATATTGTCAAAGACATTATGTTTCACCTTTATATCTTTTGTCGAATTTTGAATACCCGATAATGATGTAGCTTCTTTTAACTTTCTTGACTTTATTAGACAGAGTAAAAGTTGAGCTTGTACTGTTACTGGTTCATCTTTGAAAAAAGTATTATACATATTCTTAGTTCGATATCTTATATAATTCTTAACTTCTTTCTTCCCAAATTTATCAGTATCAACATTTTCTAATATTTCATCATCAATGTTGATAGATTCTCATGCATATTTCAATTTAAAGTTTATGTTAAAAAACAAAACCCGAACATAAATTCACTAAACTATATACAAGTGTTCATTTTGTATTATCTAAATTTATTTACATACCTATAGGTGATTCATCTTTTGCTTCAATTTTGGTTTCAACGTCTTCATCGACGTTATGAGACAAATCTATTTATGTTTTTTGAAAAACATCAAATTGTAATTACAATCAATTATATTAAACAATATTTTAAATTTGAATTCTATACTTTTAATATAGATAATATGTGCATGTATACTTGGTTGGACTTCTTCTTATTGAAAATCTCAATTTACATTATCATCGTTTCTTTCTTCAATATTTGTACGTTCTCGTTTATTTCTCCAATAATGCTTGTTCATTTGATCGTTATGGTGAGTTTCATCTCGAGTGTGATCAAATTGTCTCTTACGCAAACTTTTGTTTCCCATGAGTATAGTTATCTGTAAATTTTTTTAACAAAATCAACATTTCAGAATAGTCTCGGAAAAATTTCATTGTCACAAAAATTATTAAAAAATAATATCAATAATTTTATGTTCAACAAATGATTCACCTTGAAAAAATGCTCAACATTTAGATTTAAATATATAAATTGTTATTCCATTAAAAACTTGAACAAACATCAATTACCTTGTTCAAAAAAAATGAAAAAGATGATTCAAAACTTTGTTTAGGTGCTCTAGAAAACCATGAAACAAAAGAAGAATTGTGTTAAATGTGCTCGGCCGAAAGTGTATTTATACGATTTGGCATGAAATGAAACGATACAACGTGTTTTTTCATTGTTTCTGGAAAACAAAATTCTCTCACCAATCTTTCAACCGAAAAAAGGTCTTTTTGACCGAAAAGATAAGAAATCGTTTAATTTTAACAGATTCCATTAACATTACGTTTTTCAGCCGAAAGAGTTTTTTTTGGCCGAAAGATTCTTTCGGCCGAAAACTAGCGAATGGGACTGTTTGTAGAAACCAGATAATTCCCTCTAGCTTACCTGAACTTTGGAGGTTGCGGACTCCTACAAATACTCATAATTTGATTTCGAAAATGACACCAGCGTTTGTAAAATTGAATCTACTTTCAATTCCTATAATTTGTTTTAATTTTCATTATTTTGATCTAATTTTGTTTAATTTTTTTAAAACATCACTGCATAATATTTTCAGCTGACATTATGATTCAATGAAATGAAATATTTGTATCTCTAAAAATACACAACGAAAAATTTAGAAAAATTTAGAAAAAATTATATTCATAATCCTTAAACTGTTCTTTTCAAAAGGGTATGTTTAGATTTTACTTTTATGTAAAAATTAAGATAGATACAAGGTGGGGGAAAACATGAGTTTACAATCTACAACGTTTTCAGCTTGGTCAACTTCAAAAAATTCTAGAAATTATAATATTCATCCATTAGATTCAAAATTATAGTCATAATAAAATAGGTTCTCTTCAGATTGTTGCAATATATTTCGTTTGTTAAAAGAAAAAGTTTAATAATAGATACATTGTTGGGGGGGGGGGATAACTCATTATCATTCCTTTCATGTTTAAGAAACATACTGTTAAACAATTGTCAAATTGACATATCAAATATCAATAAAAATAAAATGAAAAATAGTTTTTGGAAAGCTAACAAAATTCTTCACAAGTTTTGTTTTTACTATAAAGTGAAATTCTAAATAAATAAATAAAAATTGTATGCCGGAAATTGAAGAATTTGTGAAAATATAGTTTGTTTTCTCATAAAACAAGCAAAATAGACACCCATCTTCATGATTTCATCCAGAAAGGAAAACAGGTCTATGAAGCTAAAGAAAAATATTGATGATGAATCCAGGGGAAAGTTGGACCTACTTGCACGGGTGGCTGAGATAAAAAATTTCAGGTTTTCACAATTTTTATTTTTGATGAAACACCATAAGTTGTTTTGAGTTTTTGCTGCAAAACTACATTGTACAGAACTTGCGTAGCGATCTCACGCTATGCAAGTGTTGTAAGCACATAGAAGGATAATGGACATTGGGAAAGGATTGGTGGATGATATAGTAATGATTTTCAGCCTCCATCAGTGGTGCAACCACCTACTAAATGAATTTTACTGAATAAATCCACCACGTTGTGTAAAGCTCGCTACACAACTATTGTAGGTTGCAGTTACACAACATGTTACAATAGCATGCTATGCAAATGACAGTTTTAGTGGTAAACTTCAATATCCTTTTCTGACCAACTGGAGAGGATTTTGGAAAAACCCAGATAATGTTTTGTCAAGAATGAACTCAATAACAAAAACATCTCTCTGTTTTTACATAGGTGTCATAGTTTGGGATATTTGAATAAATATTTACATCCCACTTTTCTAGATTTAAGCATTAAAAATGTTTTCCTAGTTTAGTCATCATCTTTAGGCATATATTTTGAGGATTCTGGAGAAGAATGTTTGAAAACAAAAAGAGGTTTTTGTAAATAACGAACCCAATAACAAAAACCTCTCTCAATTTTTATAAAAGTGTTATTATTTGGAAGATATGAAATTATCTTTGAGGCCTATTTTCCACAATTTCGCTAAGCCATATTTGTTGACAGAGTTCTAGAATCTTTTGAAATTCGACTTGATGGACCTCCAACTTAGCAATGTTGATCCAAAAGTGATATGTATATTGAAGCTTCAATATTCTCCTATCAGATCCCATGATTCTATCTTTAGTTGGCACATTTTTAGTTGGTCAAAAATCAAACCCTAGATAGTAGGATATGAGCAGAGTTTTGACAAATATTCCTTCCTAGGTTATTTTAACAACTATCTATCTTTGGAAAAAGATATATTTTAACCTCCTTAGGCTAGAATATGATATTTTTATATATATTAAATGAGAAGAGAGGTCCAAGAGGTTGCAAGAAGCACAAAGGATATTTTGTATTGATCATTGTACATATTTTCTGAATTTGAATGAAATACTAGTGCAGATGTCTAGAGCTTTTTCATACCAAAGATTCTAGTGGTGATGACCTGAATTTTGTGTTCCTTTCATGTATGTTCTTCTTGTTTTATTTATCTTTCATATGATGATACTTATATGTTTAAATTTGATATCAAATGGTATGAAATTTGTCTCAAATGATTCTTTAGATTCTAGCAATTTGAACAATGTCATTTCCTTCTTAACTCATCAAAATTCATCTTTAATGGTGCTCTGAATGTTGTTATGTGTTTTCCTCTTTCTTCCATTCTATAACATCAAATTAAAAAACTAAAATATCATTACCTACCTATCCTTTTCTTCCTTGAGAGTTTTACCTACCAAACATTGTTTTCATTTTCTTTCAACGAATTGACTTTATTGCCCAACATGTTCCTTTCCTTCTTGCGAGCAAACCTTAAAAATCCCTTCATCTAATCCAAGATCTAGCATCTGATCCTCAAAATAAAACCTATCTTTAGAGACCAAGTGACAAGAGAGATCCCTCTCTGAACTAAAAGGGCTAGTTTCAGTTCTATAGTGGTTTTTTGGTTACCTTTGTGAATTGATTCCTAGGCCTAGGTAATTTACTTAGGGCTAACATTTTGGCGCCATTGTCGTTGAACAAAAGTGAAATTTTCCCTGGGAAAGAATGAAAAAGTTCAGATCTGGCGGAGTGCACGCAGATCTCCTGTCTTTTGCGGAGTAGGATTTTGATGCTATGTGCCTATAAGAAGCTTGACCAAAGATAATAAAGAAGAGAAGAGTTGGTGGATGTAGCCCCAGGGTGGGGTTGAACCACGTACATGCTATGTTGTTATGGTTTGTGAGATGTATTGATGTGTTTATGTGTTTAATTGCTTATTGCTTTGATATAGATGAATGATAGATAGATCTGTTGATGCTTTGTGCTTAATGATGTGGATGGATGTTAGATATGAATTATGTAAATATGCTTAGTGCTTAAATACATTAGATATGAATGAATACTGTGATGCTCTGTGGATTAGGATTTAACTGCGTTGTAACTAAGAATTGTATATTGATGAATGTTAACTGCTAAGTGCTTGTTAAGTGTTAGAATCACAGATCTGTGTCCCAGCTAAGGTTGCAGACATATGAGTCTTGCAACCACCCTTGCTTCTACCTCGGGTGAGACTTCAAATGCTTCGCAGGTGTTGCCAAAAGGGCCAGTAGTTAGGTTTTTGTTGGTGCGTATTACCCTTGAATAAAATATAAAAGATAAATTCAAATATTGAAGCATTTTCAATTTGTTGAGAGTAATTGGTATTGTCCCTGATAAGAAGTTGTAAGAGAGATCTAGGATCATAAGACTTTGTAATTTTTCAAGTGAATCTGGAATAGAGCCTTGGAAGGAATTTCAAGATAAATTCAATGAAAATAGTTCAACGTAACTTTCGAGTGTAGATGGAATGACTCCACTCAAGTGATTAGCAGAAATATCTATAGCTTGAGCCATTGCAATTTTACCAATCACATTGGGCAACGAGCCTTCTAATAAATTCCAAGACAGATTCAAATAGAAATCTAGATTACGAAGGTCAAAAATTTCATGTGGTATGCTTCCAATGAGCATATTGTGTGACAAGTCAAGAAATTCCAAATTTGTACAGTTTCCTAAGTTGGAAGGTATGCTTCCTGATAATTGGTTGTGATGAAGGAGGAGAAATCTTAGTTGTTTAAGGGGTGCAAGGGAATTGGTAATCTTCCCAGAGAGCATGTTTCTGCTGATGTCCAAGAGACCGAGTTGTTTTAACTGCTAAATTCATTAGGTATGTCTCCTTGTAATTTGTTGTTTCCTAAATCTAATCTTTCTAAAATTTTAAGGTTTCTTAAAGATGGAATGCTACCATTTAAAGAATTTCCAGATAAATTTAGATAGGTTAAGCCACTAATATTGCCTATATGCAGAGGGATGTTTCCTTCTATCAATTTGTTTGCTAATGTTAAGAAAGACAAATTGGTAGAAAGTTTGCCTATGGCAAGGGGTAAGAATCCAGCTAGTTTATTGTCTCTCAAGTCTAGTTCATTTAGGTGGGAACAATTGGTAAGGGCTATGAGAAAAGGCATGGTTATAGAATTTCCATTACCAAGTTGATTAGACTACAAGTCTAATGTTTCAAGGAGGGATAACTTACCCAATTCTGCTGGCACACTCCCACTCAACATGTTGTCGTTTAGGAGGAGTGTTGTAAGTTTTGAACAATTTCCAATGGAATTTGGTATATTTCCACTAAGTTGTTTTTTCAATAAATAGAGTTCACTCAAGCTAGCCATATTTGTCAAAGAAGTGGGAATGATTCCAGTTAATTTGTTTATGGGAATTGCCAAGTGAGTCAAAGTGGATATATTTGACAAAGAAGCTGGAATGGTACCTGATAATTCATTCAGTGAGAGGGAAAACCATTGGAGACTAGTAAACTGGCCCAATTCTTGTGGAATGCTTCCACTGAGTCTGTTTTCAGCAATTTCCAAGTCAACCAAAGTGGATATATTTGACAAAGAAGCAAGAATAGTGCTTGATAATTCATTCTCATAGAGGTAAAGCGTTTGGAGACTAGGGAGTCTACCCAATTCTTGTGGCATACTCCCTGTGAGTTTGTTTGTGTCAATTTCTAAATCAATCAAAGTGGAGATATTTGATAAAGAAAATGGAATGGTTCTAGATAGGTCATTCTCATAAATATAAAGCATACATAGAATAGTAAGTTGGCCCAATTCTTGTGGCATACTCCCTGTGAATTTGTTTGTATAGATTTCCAAGACTATCAAAGTGGAGATATTTGACCAAAAAGTGGGAATGTGGCCTGACAATTCACAATAACAGTAGTGAGATAATTTTTAGCAATTTTTGAAATAATCAAAGATGAGAGATTTAAGAAGAAGGAAGACAAATCTTACCTATGAGGGTGTTTTCTCCTAATAAAAGTTGTTTCAGATGTGAGAGGGAACCCAAATCGTGGGGAATACTTCCAGTCAGATTGTTGTAGGAGAGCTCCAAGTGAACCAAATTTGTGCAATTGCAGAGATCAGTTGGGATGATTCCCTCTGATTGATTGTTGTCTAACATGAGCCTCTTCAAACAAAATAGGCGTCCCAGTTGATGTGGGATATAACTGTGGAGCGCATTGCTAGAAAGATCAAGCATATGGAGAAATGACAAATTGGAAAGGGAAGGAGAGATGGCGTCGTGCAGTTTCATGTCAGAGAGGTCGATGGAGACCACTCTTTCCATGTGATGACGACTGCAGGTGATGACAGTCCAATTACAAAAGGGGACTATGGGACTCCAGTTGGTCATGGAACCATGAGGATTGATGGTTATTTAGTTCTTGAATTCCAAGAGCGATTGTCAGTCGTTATGAAAAATGGAGTGCGTAGAGGAGGGAAAAATGGAGAGGAAAAGAAAAATAGAGGAATGACATGGTGCTTGAAATACAGAGAGATTTCACCGTCTTCTCGAGATTATTTATAACGGAGAGAGCAGAGAGGATAAGTGTAGTGCTATCTATGTAAGATTCTCACGACTATTTATAAATGGAAAGAGAGAGAGGGGGCTGTAATTATTTAGGCATGGTGTAGATGTTGCAGAGGCATACAGAGACCAAAAAGTTTGGGCGTGGCGGGGATGGGGGTTGTAAGTTGGAGTATGCACAATTGAGAATAGTAAAGATGGAGCGGAGGTGTAATTATCCATTTGTTGGTAAACACAAAAGTCAAACATGTTAAGTCTAGATTTGGACTTGTGACTTTTTAAGTCAAGTTGAAAGTGTAATTATTCGTCTATTGGTCAACACAAAAACCAATCATGTCAAAGTCTACAAAGGTATACATACACTATCTCCTCTGGATTTGAGTTTGTGATCTCTTTTTTCCAGATGAGAAATTAACCCGCTGGGAACCCACCCCGATACTTCCCCACATAGTGGATGATATGGGAGTGAAAAGAAACAACCCCAGGGACTCATAGCTAGGCTCGAACCTGTGACCTCTCCCCAAACTGGGAGAGTGTGTGCACATCTTGCCAACTGAGCTATCCCTTGGGACTGAATTTGTGATCTCTTAGAAGGAAATACATGTTCTTAATCATTAAACCCACTTAAACTATACATTGTGTCAGCCATCCACAATTGATTATTATTTTTCATTTATATATTTATTTAGATAATTTAGATTTATTTTTCATATATTTATATTTAAATATATTTTTTAACATAATAATATAATTGATATCTATTTTTTCTACTTATAAATCAAAAGAAAAAAATAATAAAAGAGAAAGATAATAAAAATGAGAGAGTGTTTTGTTGACTAAATACAATATATCTCCATCATGGATGGAACAAAGCAACTCAACAAGTGGTGAAGAAGATATAAGACTTTATTTTCTATATTTAGATTGAAACAATTACTAAACTATTATTAGTCCCT
>SNQJ01S0068628.1:17154-39282 GCA_010110895.2 Picea sitchensis | reverse complement strand
TATTTGGGATACGTCAGAGACCTGCCACATTGAATTTTTTTCTTAAATGTTTACAGTGCATTTTTGACAGACTTAAATGTTTACCTAACAGGCTTGGTAGTGTTGAATGGTTACTTAACAGGCTTGTTACAAGACATTTTCTTCCATTTTTAAAATTTATATGCTCCAACGACATTGTTGGTTCGGTGGTCCATGCTTGTTTTTTGCATGCCACTGATTTCTTATTTGCATGTTGTCGTTGTTCTTGCTTGCCTGTTCGTGTTGTTGCAGTTTTCACATTTGGGTTTCTGCAATCGTGATTGGAACAACATCGTTCCTGGGGGGAGTGGTTGTTGCTTGCTTCTTTATTCATTGTATGTTGTTTATTGTTGCTTGATTCGACTTTGCAGGGTTCTGGTCCTACGCCTACAGTTGGGCCTTTTGGTGCTTCTTAGCCAGGCTCTTATTTGGTGTTTGTTCTTGTTTTCCCAGGGTTTGCAAATGTTGGGATGCTACATCTGCAGTTGGATGTTTGGTTACATTTTTTTTGCACTGCAGTTTGCATAGAATACTATTAATATAAAATAACAGACTAAAGAATTGCAGGCAGTGTAAATTGCATCTATTACACATTGAAGCAGAGTTTGTTGGCCTCAAAATATATTTCATAGCTGTCGATTCTTTTTACATGGATTCTGTGTTACTATGGTTTCATAGTTATGAGAATGCCTTTTGATGTGTGGGAGATATAGTTGTTCTCTCCCTTTTTCTTTCCTGTTGTAAACTGCGTTTGACTCTAGTCTATCGCGTTTCTGTGGTCATTCCGAGTGACCGCCGTTCGATTGCATACTTGGCTAGTTTTATGGATGTGGCTTCGTGAATAGGTTCTATCAGACTATGACAGATCATGTTCACTGTATACATTATCTTTCCCGAATTAGTTTTCTTTAAAGGAAGGAATCCTAGACAGAAGATAATGCAATTTATGAAATTATAGGTTCCCTGGACAACATAAGTTAATGATCATGGTTTCTCGAGGTGAGGGGATGAAAATTGGGCTTATTAAGATAAAATAACAGACTAAAGAATTGCAGGCGGTGTAAATTGCATCTGTTACACGTTGAAGCAGAGTTTGTTGGCCTCAAAATATATGTCATAGCTGCCGATGCTTTTTCCATGGATTCTGTGTTGCTATGGTTTCATAGTTGTGAGATTGCCTTTTGCTGTGTGGGAGATATAGTTGTTCTCTCCCTTTTACTTTCCTGTTGTAAACTACGTTTGACTCTAGTTTATCGTGTTTCTGTGGTTATTCCGAGTGGCCGTCATTCGGTTTCATACTTAGCCAGTTTTATGGACGCGGCTTCACGATTAGGTTCTATCGAACTATGACAGGTCATGTTCGGTGTATACATTAGCTTTCCCGAATTAGTTTTCTTTAAAATAAGGCCTCCTGGATAGAAGAGAATGCAATTTATGAAATTATAGGTTTCCTGGACAACATAAGTTAATGATCATGGGTTCTCGGGGTGGCGGGCTAAAAATTGGGCTTCTATTGTTTCGTGCCCTGCAAATAGCACAGAGAGTATCACGATCATTCTGACTGACTGTAGTTTGGCTCCATACTTAGCCAGTTTTATGGACGCGGCTTCGCATATAGGTTGTATCGAACTATGGTGTATACATTAGCATTTCTGAATTAGTTTTCTTTAAAAGAAGGGCTCCTGGACAGAAGACATTGAAATTTATCAAATTATAGGTTTCCTGGACAACATAGATTAAACATAGGAAATATGTAATTTTATAAAGTAGATATATAAATCATGAGCGGAGCTGTCATCCCATACTTAGCCAGTTTTTGCACCACGGGTTCTCGGGGTAGGTAGCTGAAAATTGACAATCAGAAAGTTATGCGATAGCAGGGAGAGTTTCGCGATCATTCCGACCGACCACAGTTCGGTTCCATACTTGGCCAGTTTTATGGACGCGCCTTCGCAGATAGGTTGTATCAAAATATGGTGTATACATTAGCATTTCCGAATTAGTTTTCTTTAAAAGTAGGGCTCCTAAACAGAAGACATTGAAATTTATCAAATTATAGGTTTCCTGGACAAAATATATTAAACATAGGAAATATGTAATTTTATAAAGTAGATATATAAAGCATGCACGGAGCCGTCATCCCATACTTAGCCAGTTTTTTCATCGTAGGTTGTTGGGCTAGGTGGCTGAAAATTGACAACCAGAGAGTTCTGCAATATACAAATTGACAAGCGGACTTGCAGACTATTTGAATTTGAACGCTGTCATGTCCAAAAAAGTTAGCATTCTCGAAATAGTTTACTTTACGTGCGTTTTACATACCCTGGTGGACAAAAAACACAAAAACAAATAGTAAGCATTTTTTGGATTGCGGGTTCTTGGGGTGGCGGGCTCTAGGTTCGGTCCTTGTTGTTCTATGTCCTACAAATAGCATGGAAAGTTCCACGATATACAAATTGACAATCGGACTTGTGGACTATTTGAATTTCAAGGGCTCATGCTAAACAACTAGCATTCTCGAATTACTTTTCTTTACGTACGTTTTACATATGCTCGTCAACAAAAATAGAAAAATAGTAGTAACCCCTATTACATAGGGCTCCATCCCCGCTATGTTCAGCGCTTCCCAATAAACATTAAATATGCTTTGAAAAGTTAGAACCGAGAAGACAGGTTCGAAAAGATGGGCTTTAATAACTGGAAAGCTCGAGGACATCTCCCATTAAAATGAATAGACAGGCGAATATTATGGGATCTGGTAATTTCTTTTTGCTTGCATTTTGAATTTGCGAATTATTTATTTATTTATTTTTAGCTTGTGTAGTTTTAGTTTTCTTCAAAGCTTCAGCATAGTTCATGAACGTGTTGGCGACAGAGGCCTTGATGTCATGTCCCTTTTTAATATTGTGCATTTCGAAATGATGGGCTTTAATTACTGGAGGACATCTCCCATTAAAATGAATAGATAGGCAAATATTATGGGATTTGGTAATTTCTTTTTGCCTGCATTTTGAATTTGCGAAATACTTTTTATTTTATTTTTTGCTTGTGCAGTTTTAGTTTTCTTAAAAGCTTTAGCATAGTTCACAAACGTTTCACCCATAGAGGCCTTGACATCATGTCCCTCTTTAATATTGTGCATATCTTAGATGTTAGATTTCAGAATCTGTTTGGATATGGGAATTTTAATACGTGCTAGTAGTCACTATTGAGCGTACATATTCAAAAAGATTGACATTAATAAGTGAAAATATCGAGAACATCTGTCATTAAAACGAATCAACACAAAATCTATGGAAGACCATCCAACGTTTCTTTTAAATACTTATTGCCATTTCTCTCTATGATCAAAGAGTTGGGCTTTAGGGTGCCTTCATTTTAATGTTCCTGGTCATGCACATGTAAGACAACTTAGAGATGCGATTGACGGGCAGATGAAAGAATAAAGACTCGTTTTATGTGACGTGAGCTTTGAGTAAAAAAAAAACTCTATTATACAAGAGAAACTCAGAGAGGACGGAAAAAAAAAGAACAAGTATGTTCTGGTTGGTGTTCTCCCTGTGTTCGATGCTTCGGTTCGTTGAAAAGGTTGCCTAGAGATTTGTTGGTTGAACTTCTTTGTTTTATTGTTGGGAATTGTAATGGATTTTGAGGTCGCCTGCAAAATAGTTCTTTGTTTAAGTATATAGCTTATTCCAACAACACAAATTTGGAAGGTGTATTGAATTGTACAAATTGCACAAGTATTTGTCTACCTTGGAGGCGGGTAACATAAACTGTATGGGTGGATAAAATGACATATTATCACTACAAAAGTTTCTATTTGATAGTATGATGACCTGCATGTGGGTCTGGTAGCCAACTTGACAGAAAGCTATGTTCTTTGTCAAAGTTTGTTTGGTTTCCTCTGGATGTAGTTGCAGACTCTACATATTTGGCGTCACCTATGAACATTCCAAACCTTTCTATGGACCTCCATACCTCCATGGCTATGAAGAAATATATATTTTGATGCCATCTACAACATTTGATACACTTGCCAGACCTATGCTGGTGCATTCTCCAACATTTGATGCACTTGCCACACTTCTACTACCCGAAGAAGTTATGTACCTCAACAGAGTTTCTTTTTGCATCTGGGTTGGACGTTTCTTCCAATTTACTGTAATAAAGCAAAGAAGTTCCACATACAAATCCTCAGGCAGGCTTCTCAACCAAACAGACGATCGAATATAGGGAGAATACCAATCACTATGTACTTGAATTATTTTCCCCTGCCTTAGCTGTTGTGACATAAAACGACTCCTTCCACTTTGAAATTAGCCTGAATGGAATTTCTAAGTTGTCTTGGATGTTAAGGGCCAGGAACATTGCAAGGAAATAACCTTAAGCCCAACTTTTAGATGACAGAGGAAAATTAATACTTGACAAAGAATGGAATGTTGAATATGCAGCCATTGCAAGCAAGCCATATCTGGAAGAGAGAAGGTATTCAAAAAAGTGGGATAGATGTACTTGGTAGCACCGATTAAGTACAAAACTGTGAAGAAGCTTCATCAATGTACATATTTTTAATTGGTCGACTACAAGCGAAATCGCAATCGTTGTCGAAAATAACCTCGGCTGTATTTTGTAACCCAACTTATTTGAATATAGAATAATTTCGGTTTATTTTTTAATAGTATTTTCCAATTTATGGTATTTGTTTTAATTGTATTTTGTACCTTCTTCTCCTATGTCATTAAACATGAAGGACAAGGTTTTGTTTCTACTTCCCATTACTTCAATCTAAATAAAACCTAGTTTGTTCTTTGTTTACATTTTACATTTAAGAATAATTTTCCATAGGCCATACTTATGTGGCGGTGGCCTTGTATTTAAAGAAATAAATTGGAGGACTGTCCTGCTCCCATTCTTCGGGTTCTGTAAATAGAATCAATAATGAGTAACGACAAGGCGATTAAACTGTTGACGCAATGTTCCCGTGAAGTATGTTGGATATATTGCAGCGTCTTCTATTTGATAATATCCGTGCATATATACTAATATCAGTACTATTGGAATAAATACAAAAAAAATTCCTCTTCGAAAAAGCTTAGGAAATTATGTTTGGGTTTGCGGTATTAAACAACTATGTCCACTGTTCCCTCATATACATCTTCCAGCCTAAGAACTTTCGTAGTCTGCAATTTATGCTTTAATTACTTAAAGTCACACCAAATTTTGATTGCATTTAATTTAATTTAGATATTGATGTTTATGGAGAGTCGACGTTTGTTGATGTCATTGCAATGAATACAAGATGAAAAGATGATAAGGAGTTTATCTCGTTGAGACCACAATGCAAATTCATGTTTCTTGTTGCACTATGTACATGTTGTAGTCAAAATTTTTGTGGTTTCAACGAAATTTGTGAGCTGAAAAGCATCTTGCAGATTGGGAGATCATTTTCATTTGAAACAGAACCAATCCATTAATATATATTAGTATGAATACTATTCAAATAAATATGAAAACTTTCTCCATTCATAGATACTAGTATGAAAAATATTGAAATAGATTTCATAACTTTGTCTTGGCTAATACTTGTCCAGTTATCTAGGCACATGGCCTCGGGTTCGTGGTTCCCAACACCTATGTCCCATGTTTCATCATATACATGTTGCAGTGAAAGAACTTCAGTGATCTGTTCCTTTCCATACTTAGACAATTTTATGCTCGCCGCTGCGGGGCCGACGCTTGCGAACCTAGCTGCTTATCGTTCCGCTATATACATATTGCACTCAAAAGATCCGTGATCTACAATTCCACCACAAGTTCCTCGTATACATTAACTTCATTCAAAGTATCTGCTGCGGTTTTCCATCCCTAGCAACTTCGCATCCTTCCTGATATACATCAATAATGCTCTTACTAGTGACAAGTGGACACAGTGGTATGAAAGATACTTATGTGATTTGCAATTCATGCTTTAACATCTTCATCTATATCCTCGCACGATGGATCCGACCGACTACTGTTCCTTTCCATACTTAGCCAATTTTATTCCCATTGCTGCGGGGTCGACGCTTGCGAACCCAGCTGCTTATCATTTCGCTATATACATCTTGCTCTCAAAACATCTGTGATCTACAATTCCACCGCGGATTCCTCGTATACATTAAGTTCGTTCAAAGTATCTGTTGCTGCTTTCCATCCTCAACAACTTTGCATCCTTCTTGATATACATCAACAACGTTGTTACTAGTGAGAAGTGGACACAGTGGTATGAAATATACTTCTGTGATCTGCAGTTTATGCGTTACCTGGTGAGAACTCAGCAGGCATTCGCAAGCATTTGCATTAATAATCAAACACTAGATGTTCTCCTGTGAGATACTTAGTTATTTTTCCCTTCTCTTCTTCCCGTGTATTATCTACAATTCCACTGCCAACACCTCCGTCCTTTTTCCATTATTTTCTTTCCATGTATTATGGGACTATAAAATATGGACATGATTTTTTATAGAGCACGTACAAATTTTGCATTCCATACCTAGCGACATTTTGGATCGTAGGTTCTCGAGCAGGCTCAAAATTGGGCCTCCATTGTTCCATAGCCTACAAATAGTAGCCAGAGTTCCGCAATGTACAAATTGACAAGGGAACCTGTGGACTGGCTAAGTCAACATTGCACTTCTATTGTTCCATGTTTTGCAAACAACACTCCCAGTTCCGCGATATAGAAATTGACACATGGAATGTAGAACTGGCGGGGTGGATATTGCCATTGTTTATGGATGCTAATCCCTGTGAAGTATCTAACAGTATCTAAAAAATTATTTAGAATACTAAATTAGCACTTAATAGTGACAATTGGACATAGAGGTATGAAATAGTTGGGATTTCACTCTCTGCAATATACAAATTGACTAACGGACATCGTCCGCTCTTCCGTGTTACAGATTATGCATTCAAATGTTTGGAGCAATACAATTAGAAGGTTCGGGCCTCGCCTCCTTTACAGACACTTTCTCAGCCTGTTTTGGATCCTCTTGTTGCTGGGTTCACGAAATATGCATCTCCAGCATTGGTGGGTTGACATATCTTTATCTCCATCTATATAATCAGACGACGAATCCGACCGACTGCTGTTGCTTTCGATAATTGGCCAATTTTATGTCCACGATTGTCGGGTTTGGACCAATTTCAGCTCCATCTATATCCTCGCATGGTGAATTGAATCGACAGTTGTTCCTTTTCATACCTAGTGACATTTTTTATCGCGGGTTCTCAGGCGGGCAGGCTCAAAATTGGGCCTACATTGTTGCATGTGTTACAAATAGCACCCAGAATTTCACGATATACAAATTGACAAGCAGACCTGCGGACTAGCTGACTCAACATTGCACTTCTATTGTTTTGTTTCCTCTGAATAGCCCTTCCAGTTCCACGATATACAAATTCACACACGAAATGCAAGGCTAGCGAGGTGGAGATTTCCATTGTTTACAGATACTAATCCCTATGAAGTATTTAACAGAATCTAAAAAATTATTTTCAATACCAAATTAGCTCTTAGTAGTGACAATTGGACACATAGGTACGAAACAGGTGGCATCGCACCCTACGTAATATACAAATTGACTACTGGTTTCAGACATTGTCCACTCTTCCATGTTACAAATTATGCACTCAAATGTTTGGAACGATACAAGTTGAACGTTGGGGACTTGCGTCTTCTGCACACACATTCTCAGCCTATTTTGGATCCTCCTGTTACTGGGTTTACTAACTGTGCAACTCTTCGATACTGTTTCGGGTTGGCATCAACCTTTGTTGTACCACGGTTCACAAATGTTTCAAAGTATCTGTCACTGCCTCAGTTGGCATCCGGTCCTCCGCAATATACAAATTGACTACCGGGTTCACATCTTGTACTCAAAATTTTCGTGATCTATAATTCCACCGCCGACTCCTTTCTCCTTTTCCCCTTTTCTTCTTCCCCTATATTAGGGCTCTCTAGTTATATACTTGGTCACCTTTCTATGATCACGGGTTCCAGCATTGGCAGGCTGACTTCTTTATCTCCATGTATATAATCACACCAGGAATTCGACCTACCGCTATTTCTTTCCATACTTAGGCAATTTTATGTTCGCGGTTGCTGGGTTGGAAATATACAATTCTATCATGGGCTCCTCGAACTTGCAAGCTTAACTGTACCACGGTTGAGAAATGTGCTTCCTAATATACATTGGCTATGCTCTTGCTAATGACTCTTACAAGTGACGGATGCACACAGCAATATGAAACAGTTCTCATCCAGCCCTTCGCAACATAGAAATTGACTACTGGGTTCCGACATCGTCCCCTCTTTCATGTTACAGATTGTGCATTCAAATGTTCTGAACCATAAAATTTGACCATCGGGACCTCACATGTTCTAGGCAGGCCTTCTGACCCTATTTTGGATCTTCCTATTCACGGGTTCAAGAAATCTCAAATTCTTAGTCAGTGTTTCAGGTTAGCGCATTCGAACTTTGCTGCTTCTTGTTCCGTGATATACATATTGCACTCAAAATTTTCATGATTTACATTTCCACCACGGAGTCATTGGTCCTTTTTCCCCTTTCTTCTTCCCTTGTATTATCGCTTTGTGGTTATATACTTAGTCGCTTTTCCATAAATACGGGTTCCATCCTTGGTGGGTTGAGATATCTTTATCTCCATCTATATAATCACACGACAAATTCGACCAACCACTATTGGTCTCCATACTTGGCCAATTTTATCGCCATAGTTGGCGGGTTACGCGTATTGCACTCAAAAAGTTCCGAGACATACAATTTGACCCTAGTGTCGTCACATTCAACAGTTGTACCTTGCAACCCTATTTTGTAGCGGTTTTTTTTCCCTTGTCCGCGACCTCCGTACTTTCTTACTATGCAATTAGAAACCTTTCATGCTAACAACTGACCATGCAGGAACCATCAACATTGTCATTAATGGGCGAAAATCTCAAGAAGATATCCCATTATTATGCATTAAACCAAGATGTGCGGAGAGTTATTTTGTCCCTTCCGATTGTTCATCTCGAAAATGCATCGTCATGTTAGGTCGCTCAAGAAATCTGCAATGCTTAATCGCTCATTGCAATATCCACCATGTTTGCATTTCTATGTATGCAATTAGTAGTTTTTAATGTTAACAATGCATCATGCAACAATCGTCCAAATTGTGATTAATCAACAAAAGTCTCGAGGACATCTCCCATTCACACGCTTTCCACAAAAATTTGCGCAAGGTTATATTATCCCTTCCAACTTTTCATTTCATTCATCATCTGGAACAAATAAACGTCCTTGTAGACTTATGGCACCAGGTCGACAGTAGTTTTGTGGAGATACAATAAATATGTTCACACAAGAGGATCAGAGGTTCTAGTGGTCCAAGGCATAGTTTTACTATTCAACCCGTTCCACCCAGAACGAAGTGATTTGGACCTCTGGAATTGCTCGTGTAGGCTGTGTCCCTGAGGTTTTTGACTGTAAGGAGGTGGTCTCTTGGTGCGCCGAAAAATATATTCCAGGCCAAAGAATTATTCCACTGCACGACCATTCTCTTGTTTCTTTGTCACCTCAGGTCTTCCACGAGATGTTAAAATTGTCGAAACCAACATTACCGTTTAGAGGACAAGACTGCAAGCAGTTTTTAGAAAAACATCATAATGAGTTGGACATCTTAGCCGACTTCCTCAAAGACCTGACAACAGTTCCTGAAGATATCATAAGGCTTCAGTTAAGTTCCTTTAGAAATCCATTCCGGGAAATTGCTTGGCTATTTACAAGAATAACGGGACATTCATCCACAACAAGCATTTCCCATACAAGTATTTATATTTTCTATTTTACAGTCAAGGAAAAATACATTTTCGATTGGGGAAAGCTAATTTCCATTGAACTTTGTTCCCAATTATCATGATTCAAAGAATCAAATAAATTTTATATGTCATCCTACTTTATTTTCGCAATTGTGTATTGCTGCCCATTTCCAAAAATTTCTCTTTCCAATAAAATAAACTGTGGATTCGACCCAGTAACATTCTGGCATGACGCCTTGTGGAGACACAAGGCCTCCCATTATTTTTATGAAGTTTTTAATGGATTTGTCTCGGTTTTCAAAGATTTATTGTTAGGCAAGGATGCTCCGTGGATGTCTCGCAACACTAGCAAGTTTTTGAACAAGAAGGGCACACTTGAGCAAGAGGAAAATCGCAGTGTCCTCATGGTATTTGGATCTAAGGAAAATCCTGCCTTCCTTCCATGTCACATCACAGACAAGATGTTTGTTGCAGAAATTGCAATGCAATACAACCACTGGTTGCATTTTTTCCATGACAAGAAAAAAAAACAGTTCATTCCTCTTCCCTGGAAAGTCGGAGACTTCGTGTGCAGAAACATCAACAAGATTGACGAGTTTGCCGCCCATTTCAAGAAATTGAACCTAACGTACGCTGAAAGGGTAAAAGGATTCGACCCTAATGGCATTTTCCGAGAACATTTATTGGGTGTTGGCTTTAACACCTCTTTTATCCATAGATGCCTGACCCAAGACAGGGACAATGTCGACAACAATCCTGCTTTTGCCAATTGCAATGCAGAGACATTGCAAAGCTCAATTGAATTATACAGACAACATGGTAAAGTATCAGGTGAGAAGAGTACCCAGTCCCCCACCAACACTCCCAAGAGCACGACATCACAGAGAATCACTTCGATGGTCCACCCCAGTAAGAAAGAAACCCAGAAATCTTCGAACGGAGGAGGAGGAGATAAGAACCCTCCTCACATAAATATTGATAGTTCTCACAAAATTCCACTGTCGAAGAAGAGAAAAAACAGTGCAAGGCAGGCAGAGGAACCCAAAATTGAAAGTGGAAAACTGCAACTTGAAATTGAAGCTGAGCAGATGCAAAGAATTGGGTCATACGCGGTGGAAATATCTGAGACCGAGTTTTTTGACATAGATGAATCCTTCGTAATTTAAAGCACTATTTTTGATAGCCAATCTAAAAGTATGGTCATTGAAAAGAGAGATGTAACAAACAGGAAAGACATATCTTTAACAAAGATTGACTTTAGTGAAATGACGCCATCCAAAATCTGCTTATTTCACTAGGTAACCAGTGACATTCTTCGTGATTCCATTGGAGGAATGGAGATGGTTATGCCAATCTGAAACACCGCCTCAATGAATTTGAGCAGGCTTTCATTGCAACACTGGAATTTGCCAATCCTTTGGAAAAAATCTTGCCTTCTACCACTATAGCAAAGATGAAAGTATCCTCTACCCTCCTTTCATGCTCTAGAGCCCTTGTAGAGAACAACATCAACAAAAGAATGCAACTAGTTACTGAAGCCTGGGAAGCATCGCAAAATTTAGTTTCCTTCGGAAAGAAGGCCAATGATTTGTTGGAACATTTGGAGGCGAATTTAAAAAATGAACATATTTCCTGTCATCAAGTACTGGACCCTTTTGCCAACTATGTCGTCAACACATCGGAACTAAAAAGAAGACAAGAGAAACTCCCCTTGCCAAAGCGCACCAAAAAAGTAAAAGCATGCTGGCAAAAAAATTTGACAACCTGCAGCTCATTGTCAAATCATGTAAACAAGTCATATCAGAAAAGGAAGATTTATTCACAAGCTTGCTCCAGATGGACTTAGCCAGAACTACCAATGAGGTTCAAGATAAAAACTTAATTTTCAAATCCTTGTCAGTCACCAAAGAAGCCTTCCAGGAACAAGTTGATATTTTAAAGGGGTTGACTTTCGAAAAGTTTTACAGCATACTTGAACATCGTCTAGATGAGCACGAGAGCTGGGTACTGGACTATGCCTCACATAATGAATAAATTGAACAGAGTCTGCATAGTATTTCAATGGATCTAAGGAAATTAGAAAATGACTTTTATGACATAGAAATCCTGGATGAAATCAACACAGCCCCCATGAAAAGCTACATCGAAGAATGGTTACAACACAGAATGGACAACCTCATCCATGAAGGGCAACAACTAGTTAACTTGACTCCACTGCCCATCGACCACATCAACAAAAACACATCGGCTTCATAGTAAGTCTATACTACCATCTTGTTTTGTTTATCAATCCAGTTTAAGTCCATGCTGTCATCTTCTTTTCTTTATCAATCCACTTATGTCCTCTTTAAATAGAAAACTGTAACCAAAGACTGATAAGTTCTAATTTCTTCTTTTCAGGTCTTCCTCTCTACCGTCGTACACTTCTTTCGACGTTCCTAATTCTTGTACTTATTTGTTTTTATGGTCTGTGGGAGCCCCAATCCCAGTCTATATAACAAACACATTTAAATTTCCAGAAACATGTAACAGACATTATTAATTTTTGTTAAATTCCAAAGAAAATTGATTTGACAATGCCCTTATTGTATACTAAACTTTGGGTTTCCAGGAACCTTTTTGTTTGTTCCAAAGAAAACTAATTCGGATATGCTACATTTCTTGTCTCCTATTGTACGCTAATTTTTGGGTCTTCAACGACATTGATGGTTTAAATGTTGATGTAATTTCCTTAAATATGTAACAAACATTATTTAATTTATAATAAGTTTGTATAGTTCGGAAGCCTGCTTGTCAATTTGTATATCGTGGAATTGTCGAAGGTATTTGTAGGGCACAGAACAAAAGAGGCACATTTTTTAAATCAACAACCCACGATCCAAACACTGGCTAAGTATGAAATGAGCACTCCGTCCATGCTCTATAAAACATGTGCAAAGAAAACTAATTCGACAATGCTATATCTTTTTTGTCTAAAAAAAGCCTTAGTTTTAAAGCAAAGTAATTTGGTGTAACATACATTATTACTATTCTATTATATAATAGACATTATTAATTTCTGGTAAATTTCTATAGTACGCAACTCCACCTGTCATTTTGTATATCGCGGAACAGTTGGTGCTATTTGTAAGCCACATAACATCAGAGGCCCAAATTTCAGCCCACCAGCCCGAGAACCCGCCATCCAAAAACTAGCTACGTATGCAATGAGGGCTCCGTGCATGCTCTATAAAATCTCATCCCCATACTTTATAAAAGTACAAATTTCGTATCTATAAAACTAAATATCTACTTTATACAAGTACATATTTCGTATGTATAATTTATTTATTTCTAACGACTTTCTATGCCCTTGTTTTAAAAATAACTAATTCGGTAATGCTAAATGTTTTGTGTCCAAAAACCTTTCAAATGTTGATATTTTTTGATATTTTTCAGGAACAACTAATTCGGGAATACTATGTTCTGCATGCAAACCACATGTATTTCAACTTTCTAGCCACGTGCCTATACTAGGTCGCATTTACTCCCATCCCAACCTGGCAGGGACTACTCTGTCATGCAACACTTGTTTAATAATAAAAATACTCATCATTTTAATCAATTTTTCAAATGTGTAAAAATATTACTAACTTCATTTTTTTAAAATTCTTTGTAGAGTTCAAAAGTTAATAGAATTCTTCCTAATTTTAAATTCTTGAAATTGAAATCTTCTCAATTTTAAAAAATTCTAGAAATTAATAATATAAATTTTGAAGTTAACAATAATGATGATAATTAACCTCCACTGAATTGGTTTATCAATTCCATTAATATTATATATATATATATATATATATATATATTAACTTTTTAAAGAAATTATTTTTACAAATTTTCAATAAATTATTATTTATATAAACATAATATTAAATAAATATTTTTTTTATTTTTTTATTAAAACAAATTATTAAATAATGATAAAAGTTTTTTGGGCAATTTTTTTAAAAATAATTATAAAAATATTTTTAAGAAATTGAAAAATTTACAAGTTTTCAAAACTTTCAAAAAACAAATGATTAATAATTATAAAAGTCTTTTAAACATTAAAAATTGTTTAAGGTTCTAGGTATTTAAGAAAATAATTCATTTTTTATGGTAATGATGGTTATTAATTTCCATTTAGATTAATATTGATTTATTGGACCTTTAAAAAGTGTAAGAAATTACTTGGTAAGTGATATTTTCATAATTGATTGTCATAAGATTTGATTTGGTTTGTCAATGTTAACAATATACTCCTACTAAAGAAAACATCCTTGAGAATTTTGAGTTGTTTATCAAGATCATAGGGACTTCTAACCATAAGAACCAACATAAAGAAGAAGGATGATGATTATTCCAACTAGAGACATGTCGACACATCCTGCTTCTTCCAAACAACCCTCTAACTCATCGATGTATATACCAAAATGGGTAGGGGATAGGGGGAAACCTTGAAAGGAGCATTTAACCCTTCTAATCTATTACAAATGTTAGTTCTAGGTACTATGTCAAATGTTTTTCTAAAGTCAACAAAGCAACACAGGATATTGGTTTTATTATTGCGACAATCCTCCACAATAATCATAAGCATAACAAGGTGGTCCATAGTCGAATGATAGCTCCTAAAGCTTACTTGGACTTTAGCTCCCTTTTTATGGATTTCTCGCCATATGTCGATCTTCTTTTCTAGACTAAATTTGTATAACTTAACTGGAAAATAAATATTATTTAATAACAAAATTAAACACAAATAAAAACATTTTTTTTAAAAAGAAAATCACTATACTTTAATCTAACAATGTACATAGTTCAATTTCAACAAACTCATTATATCTTTTAGAAAATCAACAACTTTTCAATAACCCCCCCCACACACTTCTTTTTCCCAGATTACATTACCTAAAGAAAACCCCTGAGTACTTCCCCCTCAATTGGAGGATGGTACCTAGGGTAAACCCTAGAATCTTTAAGTGATCCAAGTGGATATTGGTGGCCACCTACCTCTTCCATTGACTCACCGTAGTTCTCCATCTTGGTCGTTTTTGTTATAATTTTTGGGTCCTAAACTTCCGGGTTTGTTTTGAGGCCTTAAATGATGTTTTTTGGCCATTTGAGGGCTAGGGGCGGTGATGACCTTCACTGGCCTTCCAAAAATTGTACTTCTTAGTTAGATATTTGCAATGAGATACCATGCGCCCCAAACGGAGATTGTATGTAAAATTTGCGCCCTCAGGAAGTTGGCATATCAACTAACCACCTCAGGGCCCACAAACCTTTTGGCTCTTCACCTCCTAGGGTTAGGTTTTTGGAACATTAGGGTTCTTGTTTTATGTTAAAAGGCCATTCTAACGACCTCTTATTATCTTTTTTCCAATGAGTGTAGCTGATATTTCTCTCTCTTAAGAGATAAGCTACCACCATTCTAGCTAGTTTTTGTTCTGCAATTTTCTACTATTTTATTCATTAATAGAAGTTGAGTATCACTGTATTATTGTGCTCTTTGCTATATTTTCTGTGTGTTTCATTTTGTTCCCTATACAATCTAGAACATCAGGGCATGAGGTCAGTTAACAATAGGGCTCGAAGCCATTATAACAATATACTTGTTAAGAGCTCAACATGTCACTTGTAGAAAATGTACCTATGTGGGTGTTATAGCAAATTTTGCCTCACCCCATGAAACTTGCTTGGATGGAATTTCCATTTCCCTATGCAGACTTGAAGGCCCCTTTTGTACTTCCTAGAGCCAAAAAACACATTTTTCCACATGTATACGCCCTACCAATTAGACAACATGCGTATACGCAAGTTGCTCCATTACAACTCGTGTACATCGGGTTTGGTGCTCAAAATTAAAAATTGTGTTGGGTTTCCATGTCACGTCATGAGATCCACGATCCTTGACCTTCCATATACTGGAAACGTTCCGACTCGGCCCTTCAATTCCATTTGAAGGCTATAAATTGAGCCATATCCAAGCCATGGAGAAGAGGATAATTCAACTTTTGAGAGCAAAGATACTCTGGAGAAGTTTTCACTTCACATTGAGTCTCCATCCCTTTATCCTTTAAAGTTTGAACTCATTTGTCAGCCCCCAATCTCTTCCTTCTTTGATGAAGAACCTCATTGTCTCCTTATTATTAGCTTGCCTTTGGTGGAGGATTGAAGTGGTGGAGGCCCAGTCGGAAGGGAGTTAGTTTCTCGGTTCCGAGATGTACCAACACAAAATTTTGTCACCTATACACTTCTGTTGATTATTTTAATAGAAATACTCTTTTCTCGTCTAATTGATATGTTGCAAATATTTGAATTATTATTCGATGGGCATATTTGTCATGTACGTTAATGGATTATGTTATTTTATGTGCTAACATTATATATTATCACCATATGCTTATGTATCTTGGTTGTTGAGGACAAGTTGCAGGTATAAAGCTTTGAGTTGTGTGTTCAACGGTGGTCTTCATCGAACGTCCAAACGAGGTAGACTCCTGATCTTGTCTTGTTAGCATTTTCATTTATATAGCATACTTGAGATTAGAGTTGATTTCTACGTGTCATTTCATCTGGTGTGGTTTACCCCATGCCATAGAGAGATTTTCCTCGTAACATAGGGAGGATAACAAGCATTCCCCCCAACCACTCAAGCTAATCCCAATTGACATAACCCCCCACTTATAAAAAAACATTCCTTAAATAACTTGTTATGTGAATATCAAAATTTTCAATTATTTAATTTTTATCTTAAAAAATTAATTTTAATATTCTGATTAACATTAGAATATTTGTTTAAATTTCCATTAATTAAGCAACATTTACTATTTCTTTATATTGTACATTTTAATGTTGATGTGCAAACCACTATCTATTCTAAACTCTATTATCCATTCTTATCATTTTTTTAATGCACTTCATAATGATATTATTTAGCATTCAAACAATATTCGTATGGTATTTAGCATGGTAGGGACTTTATAAAATTGCATTTGGAAAATTAACATAAATATTATGCAAATGAAAATATAGTATTTATATTTTATTATTTTTATATTAAATATTTTATTATAATCGAGATAGTGGTTTGGACCTGCATGTTTCCTATGCCCCTTCCTGCTCCATATAAGAATTTAGGTGCTTATTAATGACATTCATTAGGCTTAAGGATGACTCATTTAATCCATCTAGAATATGGTGATTCATAACAATGTCGTGACCATTCGCTACAAATAGAATGATACCACTAAACGTTCCTTGAAATTTTGTCTCAATGGTTTGTAAGGGGTAATCGTATGCTCCTTGATAAAATTTCTATGGAATCTATCTTTGTTGATGAAAAGGTTAATGTGACACTTACAAAAGGCAAGTATTTTATATGTTTATATGTATGGATGGCTATAGGTAAATCACACTATGCAAGAGATTGGGGGGCATATTGCTTCATTGTGGTCTTGATGTATATTATTTAAACATATCAAAGTGAATGTAGTCTCACTACTATGCAATTGATATATGGCTTGAATAGTGCATATGCATATCTTTTTCAAACACCACTTTACTAAGGGGTAACAAATTGATCATCAGTGTTCACAAACTGGGAATTGAGGTAATTATAAGCTAATGATTTAACAAGAACATGAATAATGTTGTAAAGGATTGAATAGGCAATTGGATTTGTGGCTGCTTTAATTAATTGAAAAAATGTGAATTACATATAATGTGAAGTTTGTGTGGTTCCTCAATGATTCAAACAATGGCCAGTGAGTAGATTAAATGTCTAACAGAATGATTTAAATCTTAGGATGGAATTAGAAAATACAACCAATTTTCCTTTTCCCTCATCAACCAATCTCCTCTGGCAATGATATAAATGGTCCACGGTAAACAAAAGGTTTTTTCCATCAGATCGACTCGGGGAGATCATTGTTCACAACATTTGGCATTTCTCTTAAGTGGAACACACTAGGATTACATCAAAATGAAGCAATTACACCAAAAATATCACTCACACAATCAGTTAAATGCAACAAACAACAATATTTACCCTAGAGAACTTGGAAGGAAAAACTCCAACAATGAATGGCTATGCTAAATCTTTATTTCTCTATAATTGAAGAATTTACAATGGTTTCTATCTCTCTAAAACATCTAGCAAATTACATCACAGGAATTTACTCAATATTCCTTCACTACTCTACCAAATAACCCCTTCTTAGTCATTGTGAATGGATTTATAGGTAGAATTGGGTTTACTAGGAGTAATTGGAAGGCCAAGTGCCATTGTCTCTTCAACGCCCCATACATAAAACTCTTTCTCCCCCATTTTGTCTTCTCTTGTTGATAGTGTTCCCCTTTAGAGTTCCTTTTACTTGTCATCCTTTAATTTTAACATTTACATTAACAATGGGAGACTTTGTAGATGAATAGTAATTTTTTTCCAAAAAAAATTTTTACTCAATTATATTGGATATATAATTTTTACATCATCAGATCCACATGAAAAATCCTGTAAATACTATCCATGACGAAATTTAAAAAAAAAATCAGATATTACAATATATATATATATACTCTATATTACCCAAATCCAAAAAAAAATTAACAGGTGAGACCTTCACATAATCAATCGCTAATATGGGGCCTTTACATAGTCAACCACACCCACTACACAACTTTTCATCATCATAGTCAAAAAATACACAAAACTAACATCATATTCCCCACTAAGCACACCAATTATTTCCATCATATTCCCACTAACATCGTTGGTGCGCTTAGTGGGGAATATGATGTTAGCTAAGCGTTCCATCTTGTGGTGGCCATCAACATCATATTCGATCCCTGAGGAATAAGCACAAACTAGTGATCGAAGATTGAGGACTACCTAATTATTTTTGGCACTGACCCCACAAAATCAATAATAATAAAAAATTCGTAGGGCATATCCACCTCCATGGGTTTCAACTTCCCACCTTTGCCTCCACAAACATATTAATTTACCATTGACCAATGAAATAACAAAACCGACCAACCATGCGTAGTAGTTTTGTGTATGCTTTGAACCAACACCCCATCATGGCCACTGTCCAATATAGTCATCTATGGGAATGGATTAGTGGAAACAAGGGTATATATATTTATTATGTGTACAAAATATTAATCATTATTTAATTTTGGTAGTGAGAAAGACGTGTATGATGAGTAGTTTGGGCCTTCAAAGTCTTTCAAGCATTGGGAACCCATTTTGAATGAAGAGTTTTCACATTGAAGTTAGTTTTTCATGTAATTTAGAATTTCCCTATCAATGAAAGTCAAGGGGTAGCTTTTGAAGAAGAAAAGAATTGCAGAGTTACGCTAGAGGAATAAGATTGAAGATCAATTATCTTATTCTCTCATTTCTACTATCCATTTCCTTCATGCTTATTTATGTTCTTTCGTCAAAGAACAAAGGCTTCTTCATTCATCATTATTAAAGATGACTTCAAGAAGTAATAAGACCCATCCCAAAAAGACTAGTGGAGCCCATTTGCATCCAAACATTCTCACTAGATGTTGTTACTCATTTAATGCTTTTTCGTTTGACTAATATATGACTATGTTGTTTCCTCCAATTTCTTTTAATTAAATGCCATTCTCATGGTTAAATTTACAGTTTAGCTGCATGCATGCATTCTTGTTTTTATTTCTATGTGGTAATACACTTGTGCTTGTTTAGAATTAACCATTGTCTGTTGTTTAACTTACAACCTATCTTAACAAAGGGGGTTTTGCTCACCGATGCCGGAAAATTGTTAGGGTCCTACCCTAACCTCCCTACTTTAGGCTACATGGGAGTTAGTTAATTGTTGTATGCGGCCATCCTCTTTGAATAAGGCCCATTAGATAGTGGTGGATAGATATTCAATGTAAAAGGTTCCACTTTATAAGGCCTATGAGGTAGTTGGTACTCATTAGTGATAGGACCACAAGTAGTTAGGTTTTTTGCTATGTAAAAGTTATTTGTAGAGATAGGAGAGTATGGAATATTTGTCTTCTCTTGTGTATTTGGAGCTCTGCTCAGTGGAAGGTCTCCCCACCTTAAGCGACAAGTGAACATTCTATTTGTCTTCGCATTATCAATATACAAGGGTATTTTTACAGTGTTTATCTTATTGTCTCTTGTTTATGGTGTATCTAAAATTTTATTCTCTATATACTTGGTTGTGTTCCAATTTTCAAGAGTTAAGGAACACCACAAGTGGTATTAGAGCTCGTCCCTGAGCTAACATACCTCTAAATTTTAGTATCTCTTTCTTAAGTCACCCCTCCGAATTTTAGTAGAATATTTTTTAGGCTAGAGATGTGTTCCAACATCTTTAAATAACATTTTTTCAGTGGGTGAAATTGTGGTCGGGGATGAATACACACAGGAAATACAAGTGGAATCATGTTTTTGGAAACCCTTGTAACTCTTGTGGGTACCCCTTCAAGTAGTATTGCATCAGACAACACGTGTATATGGAATATCACTTCCATGCACCTTCATGTATATCGGAAGTCCCCCTAGGTATACCTGAATCCAACCCTAAGATTTTCCAAACTTCTAACTTGTCCTCATTTGATGCGAAGTTATAGAACTTTATGAAATATTTCTCCAATGAAGGTCTTAATGAGGATTTTGTCAAGGGACTAAAGGAAAACTTCAAAACTAGAACCCCCTTTCTTGAATTATTTTGGGTATCAAAGGAAACATATCAACAATACTCAATTAGGTCACATGTATGATCTCAAATGATCCCTCCTATGCATGTTTTTCCTAAATTACCTCTTGAATTCTCATCAAAGTTCAATTTGAAGTAAAGTGGGATTAGAGGTTGCTAGTTGGAATGTGGGAGTTCATTTGAAGTGTTCCTTGAATTGAAATGAGATGCCTTAGAAACTTCGGTTCAATAATACTCTAACTTGTTCCAGTGTTTCAATGCTCCATTTAGATCATCTTTTGTCCACTTTTTAGATGTTATTGCCTCAATTATGTTCTTGTAGATCTTAGTATTTTCTTGCACCTTACAACTCTCACCCTTTTCAACTCGAATTCATGGGCTCATATGTGTTAGACTATGAGTCCCTAGACAATCATAATGTCCAAGATCACCTTCTTATGAGTTGTCATCCTTATCTACTAATGAGGTGTTGTAATTATTCATTGATGAGTTGTGAATGGGATCTAGATCTAGAGGTGGTCAAATACATGTACCATATACTAACATCATAAGATGAATACATGTGTTGAATATGTCTTAAAGTCTTTTCTGCCAAATTCTTGTGTCTTGCTTATATTGTATTTCTTAACAATATAAATTTAACTTATCATGATTAAGATTTACATTAATTGACATACTTCGACTAAGTGATTCACTATGGAGTTTCATCAATTAATCAAAGAGAAGTCATTCATTGGGAAAAAACGACTTTTAAGTCAAATGATAAAGATTAGAAAAACCTCACACCTTAATATTGCACGAATTAAAAACCTAACAAACTAATATTATAAGAAGAAAAGACTATATAAGCTACTAGAATGCTACTATTCTAGGAGCAAATTATCATAAGAAATAAAGAACACACAACTCACTTTGTAAATAATTAATAATCTAGAATTTAATGTTATAGAAAATCAAGATAATATACAACATGGAAATGTAGAAGTGGAAACCTTGAACCAATGATCGAGGGATTATTGATGATGCCATGATACTAAAAAAAAAATCCCAGTTACATATATAAGAGACACTATACATTATAAACTCACAATAATAAGAGTAACTTATATAAGCTCATAAAATTAAGAGTAACGTATAATTTATAGCGTCACAATATATTATCAAAGAATTTATAGTCCATCATAAAATATATAACACCAAAAAAACTTCTTTTAAAAATTCATGAGTAATAAACAAAAGTTCTATTTAATAAAATAGGAATAAGAAAAAAACATAAAAATGATATAGATTTTTATAAATTTAATAAATTACATTATAGACTTTTACAAATTCAATATACATAAGAAGATTAGAACAAAACAAAGAAAAAACTAAGAATATATTATTGTAAAATATTAATAGGTTGCACAATGGCATTTAGAAAGTGCTTAGATTCTTTGATGATGATATATAATTATATTAATATTTAATATTTAAATAATATTATATTTATATTAATATTTAAATTCACAATAATATAATATTATT